>SEYY01005926.1:72500-82500 GCA_009176605.1 Armadillidium nasatum | reverse complement strand
AATTTCCGTATTATTTAAAGCTACTTTACTTCCCTTAACCTAACCTCTTGCTTTAAGCAGAAACTAAGATGATTAAACGATAAAAAAATAAAACATACATTGTTCCTTCTTATTATATCTATCACCAATTTTGGGTCAAATGAGAAAGATATGTGGAAAGGGAAATGTTGTTAGCTGTTCTTTGTTACAAATTCCGAATCCAACGGATATTTTACCTTATGACCAAGGTGTGACTAAATTGGTCTATACTGTTATCTCTCAGCTTTACTGACTATCATAAATTCTCCCCCTACCTTAGGTAGGCTTCAAAATAGAACATATCAGTTGTGTTATTTTTTTCTCCTAAATAATTATTTTGGGTGATTTAGATATTTCTAAAGTCAATGTATTTTCGTCTATTTCTGAAGGTACGGCTTGTGAACTTCATACCAACCTTAGGCAATTAGTGCAGCTTCCTACTCAAATCCATGATCATTTTGTAAATGAACCCAACATACACTAGAGTACTACACCTTACTCACCTTACTCATTATTATATCTTGTCCTTTAATTGGTCTTTGCCCGTGAGCGTTGATCATCTCTTTAAAAAATTCTTCACCTAATAGTTTAAAATTGGTTCCTCTTGAAATCTCACTATAGTCTTATGTGTATTCTGTAATTGGTGCTATAAAATGATCGTACTTTCTTTGGAGTGATTACTACTTAAGCATCGGAGAAAGGGTCTCTCGAAGTGGGTAAAACGGGTATTCAAGATGATTCTCAATGTCACGGACGGAAGCATTCATTATTATTCATTTCACATTCTTTTGCTTCGATTAAAACCCATAAATTTCGGTTCCGCTCTGACTGCTCTCGTGCTACGCACCTGTCTTGATGCAACCATGTAAACAGCTGACCAATCTTAAAATTGCATAATATAGAGACAACATCGGCAAAAAAAAAAAGTTCTTAAAGATTTTCTGCTTCAAGGACCAAATATTTTGATTATTATACTTTTTTGACATCAGAATGCAAATATGATAATAAAATAAGCAAATTTGCATTCATTTTTGAAATACGAACTTTTTAAATACTGCAAATAGGAAGTCAATTAAATCTTATTTTAATTTCATTATATTTAGTTATATATACGGTCTGTATAATAGTGCATTAATGTTATTAAATATATATAAACCTGAACAATTATCAAAATATTCTTATTTTTACTTTGCCTCTACTTGGCATTGTTTATTTATATTTCATTTCATATAAATAAAGAAAGACAAGTGTGTTAGGTCATGCATTTTCTTTAAGTTCTCCGTTTTTTTTCATATTCTACTGAAATATCTCTCGATTCCTAATAATATTTTCAAAAGTTAAATGGAAAATAGAGATGAAATACAAAGAAATTTATTTTACAGTATATTAGTACATTAACACCAAATTCCTACAAGGCAATTTCTAGACTCTCTACCAGTTAAATAAACTCAGTGACTATATTATCAAAGAAATTTTTTTTTTTTTTTTAAGTTCACATCTCACGGGCATTGCCCTATTCGAGGAGAGGAACTTTCTAGGTAGTATATACCTAGGATCCCGAAGTGGGATCGAACCGGCGCCCTCAAGCACGTGAGTTGCTCCTAATTCACTAGTGATTTATGAAAATTATTTTTAATTAAGAAAGAATGGGCATCTCTAAAGACTGTAATAGAATTGTTAAAAAAAATAAATAACATACATAATTTAGTTAAGTAAGATTGGCAATTACTTATTGTTCAAAAAAAAAAAAAAAAAAAAAACATTTAAAAGGATCTAATTTTAAATGAACACATGAACACGTATTGTTTGCACCTCAGTATGCAAACAGTGAATATTAAAATGTACGCACCACCCACTGAAGTAGAGGAAGAGGTAAGGTATGGTTAAGAATCTTGGAGATTGGCACAAGAACATCAGCAAGGTATATTAACGGTTCTCATATATATATATATATATATATATATATATATATATATATATATATATATATATATATATATATATATATATATATATATATATATATATATATATATATATATATATATATATATATATATATATATATATATATATATATATTTATTTTTTTTTAAATGCAGAAATATTTGTTTTTTTAATTATAATATTATAAATAGTTCTCAATTTTCAGTGCTGGATTCCAAATTTCTTATAAGGTAAAAATAAAAGGATTAATTAAATTTCCAATTTCCTCTTCAAATAACCAAATAAGATATAATAAATCTAAAATTTCTCAAAACAAAAAAAAAAAAAACAAAAAAAATTAAAATAATATTAAGAAAACAATAAAACATTTAAATAGGAGAGAATCTGTTCCTCTTTCTCTTCATTATATAATCTTAAAATATAAGCAACGACGATTATTATACCGTAAAAAAACCGAAACCGGTTAACCGGTAAAAAGGACAATAAGACCGATTACTTACCGATTAATCGATTATTAATAAATAATATATATAATAATATATATATATATATATATATATAATATATATATATATATATATATATATATATATATATATATATATATATATATATATATGGGTGTGTGTGTGAGTGCGCATGTGTAAGCGTATCTGTGCGCGCGTGTGCGTGTGTAAATGTGTAAAGGCAGGAAGAAGTTGGGGTTTGAAAAAGGGAAAATCATTATCGAAAGAATTTCCGTTTGAAGCAAAAAATGAACCCTTAATATTATTAAGTAAATAAAAAAAAAATATATCCACCAACTATATTTAAAATTTAATACATTGAACACTTGAATGCAAATCATTATTTATATTAATTTATATTAATATTAATCCTAAGCATTAAATAACATTGTACAAATGATGATAAAATGAAATTTAAAAAAATAAATAAATAAAACTTGGAAACAAAAAAAAAAAAAAAAAAAAAAAAAAAAAAAAAAAAAAAAAAAAAAAAAAAAAAAAAAAAAGTAGGCAAACTTGGAAACAAATAATTACTCGAAAATGTCCTCTCATCAAAGAGGGTATGAGGGGAAACTCTCCCCAAAGAAGAGAGTAAAAAAAAAAAAAAATAATAAATAAAAAAAAAGTTTTTTTTCCTTGTTAATTTCTTCGTGTTCTTCAGTTTCTTTGATGGAAACACGAAAATTCTGAAGGAAGAGGGAAGAAGAAATACTTCTGTAGAAGGATTTCACTAAACCCTTTCATCTCCTTCTGGAGTTCGATCGATTTTTGAGTTCTTTTATGATTCACACGAAAACTCACAAAAAGCATATACAAGAATACGTACGTCGATACGAAGATACACAAATACATCTAACACACACACACACGCACACACACATGCACGAACGCACACACACACATGCACGAACGCACACATGCACGCACGCACAACACATGTACGCACGCACACACACACACAAAGACACACACACACACACACACACACACACACACACACATATATATATATATATAATATATATATATATATATATATATATATATATATATATATATATATATATATAATATATATATATATATAATATTTATATATATATATTATATATATATATATTATATATTTTATATATATATTTATATATATATATATATATATATATATATATATATATATATATATATATATATATATATATATATATATATATATATATATATATAATATATAATATATAATATATATATATATAATATATATATATATATATTATATATATATTATAAAAAATAATAAAAAATATATATATAATATATTATATATATAATATATATATATATATATATATATATATATATATATATATATATATATATATATATATATATATATATATATATATATATATATATATATATATATATATATATATATATATATATATATATATATATATATACAAAATCATACACGCATAAATAAATCCTATAGGGTTACGCAAACATAGACACAAAATGCATTAAACGTCTCAAATACGATCATACGCACGCAAATACACTCAACATATACAAAGAAAGAGTCACACGCATACGTAGATACAAAGACTAGAGAGAGAATCGCTTGAAAACAATTAGAACCAGGTCTTGTGATGCGGACGAGTCTCCCTCCAACAGCCTCGAGAACTAAAATGTCAATTTTTTTTTTATCATCTTATTACGGTTATAGAATCACTTAAAAAATATTTCAACATTTAAAACAAATTATTTCATAATAAATATATATAATATTATATATATATATATATATATATATATATATATATATATATATATATATATATATATATATATATATATATATATTATATATATGTGTGTGTGTGTGTGTGTGTGTGTGTGTGTGTGTGTGTGTGTGAGTGAGTGTGTGAGTGAGTGAGTGAGTGAGTGAGTGAGTGAGTGAGTGAGTGAGTGTGTTTGTGCGTGCGTGAGTGCGTGAGTGCGTGTGTGTGTGCATTATCAATATAATCCAAGTCCAAAATTTCTTCTTCAATTGCAGTGACAGTAAAAGTGTGACATTATCGAGAAATTCTCCAAGTTAAATCTGTACTTTGGGGTCAATTGTCCCAACTCTGAAACAAATTAAATTGAAAAAAAAAAGATTTTAAATTCATGTAATCGAACCTTTATTAGAGATTCAGCAATTAGAGGCAAAATATCCTTTTCAATTTCCATTATTTTAACCATGCTCCCCCAGGCTTCCCCCCTCCCTTCTCAAACGAAAACATCCAAACATTTTTTTTTTTTTTTTTTTTTTTTTTTTTTTTTTTTTTTTTTTTTTTTTTTTTTTTTTTTTTTTTTTTTTTTTTTTTTTTTTTTTTTTTTTTTTTTTTTTTTTTTTTTTTTTTTTTTTTTTTTTTTTTTTTTTTTTTTTTTTTTTTTTTTTTTTTTTTTTTTTTTTTTTTTTTTTTTTTTTTTTTTTTTTTTTTGTATATTTTGCTTTTTTTCTTCTTTCCAATGACATTGGCCATGAAAACAGCTGGAAAATCTAATACAAAATATTTAATATTTATCAAAAAGCTTGAGAAAATTATTCTTAAAAAGGCAGTAAACAATTCGTTGGCGAAGAAAAAACTAGAATATCTGTTAAATAATCGTACCCTATACCCTAAAGGCTCCGACAGTTTTTTAAATGCCCGTTTTCTTATATACTTAAAAAAAATTAATAATAATAATAATACCATTACGGTATAAATTTAAAAATTTAATCTTATTTAATGTTTTTTTAAATATATATATATTAAGTCATTATAATTCTTATATAGTCATTTAAAGTTAGAATAAGTCATTTAAAAAAACCTAATCATTGCATTGTAACAACAAGGAAATGAATCTAGAATAATACTACTTACAATAATAATATAACGAAGTAATTTTATAATAATAATAATAATAAAAGTAAAAAATAATAATAATAATAAATAATAATAATAATAATAATAATAATAATAATAATAATAATAATAATAATAATAATATAATAATAATAATAATAATAATAATAATAATAATAATAATAATAATAATAATAATAATAATAATAATAATAATAATAATAATAATAATAATAATAATAATAATAATAACAATAATAATAATAATAATAATAATAATAATAAAAAAAAGCAATGATTTTACAGAAAACAGATAGCGCCTTGGGCTAATCATGGAATGGTACTCTTCATTTAAGAATAAATTTGTCTTTTATAAGTAGAAACAACCGTTACCAAATATTCTCATTTGCATTCTACAAATTCAACTTAAAAAAATTTTTTATTCAATAACTCTTCTTATATGTAAGAGGTGACGGAGGGATGGAGAGGTGGAGGAGTAGGGAATGGGGGGAAGGGATTGGAGAGAATAAATAAATCCCCCCACCCCAAAAGAAAATTTCAGTCTATTAATAATAAGGAGAAAATTTAGAGATAAGCCTAAACGTCATCTTATCTTGACATTCCCCTAATCAGCAACAAAAATCGCTTTTCTTCCTCCCCCTTCCTCCTTCCCCTCTCAGGATTTCACGTTAGGCTTAACTCAAAACTACTTTTGGATCCTAATTAAAGAATAAAATTATATATCAACAATCAGGACACGTTGGGACTTTTCTTCACGATAAGATAGTGCCAACCAGACTCGAGCAATAATAAACAAAATACAACTACCTATTTCTACTAATATATATATATATATATATATATATATATATATATATATATATATATATATATATATATATATATATATATATATATATATATATATATATATATATATATATATATATATATATATATATATATATATATATATATATATATATATATATATATATATATATATATATATTATATATATATATATATATATATATATATATATATATATATATATATATATATGCTTAGTGTAGATTGTTTCTGAGTTTCGATATTTTTTTATATCGATATTTTTATTTTAATCGATATCCTTTTTACAGAAATTTTAGTTTACGTTTCACTGAGATTGTGATAGGTAGTTTAAATATGAATCTTAAAGATATATATATATATATATATATATATATATATATATATATATATATATATATATATATATATATATATATATATATATATATATATATATATATATATATAATGTTTGTATTTGTGCTGTAATACGGCCGTAGGCCTGTATGTCGCAGGCAACGTTCTTGTATAGTTAGGCCTCTTTTTACGGCAACTTCGGTAGTTCAGGTTATGATAAGTCGAACTAAGTACGCTAGAAAAGTAAGTAATAATAATTGTGTGTATGTGTGGTGTAATAGGGCCGTAGGCCTGTATCTCGCGGCAACGTTCTTGTATAGGTTAGGCCTCTTTTACGGCAACTTCGGTAGTTAAGGTTATGATAAGTTGAACTAAGTACACTAGAAAATTAAATAATAATTATAAAAATAATTAGAATAATAGGCATACATGAAATGAAAACTAAATAATAATAACACAAATATCAAAAAATTTGAATTGGCATATCGATGTTTCGATATATCGATATTTTCGAATATCGATATTTTCTAAAAATCTACACCTTTACCTAAAGAGAGAAAGAGTGTGTTTTAGAATGTGGATTCTATATGTAAAGAAAACATCATATACTGATATTTCTTGAAAATATATATAAAAAAAGGGAAAAAAAAGAAGAAAAACAAATTAGCACAATCCTCCAAATTCATTCGGTAACCAAGAAAGAAAATAAAAATATTTTCGAGCAACCAATTTTGAGAAAAACTGGATCATCATGTCTTGAAAAAGACATTTTACGAAGGGGTTTTCTTTAAAGTAAATAACTATTAAAGACAATTAAATTAATAATAATAATAATAATAATAATAATAATAATAATAATAATAATAATAATAATAATAATAATAATAATAATAATAATAATAATAATAATAATAATAATGAATCTCACCCATCTATAAATACTAAAACCAAAACCATCAACAACAACAACAACAACAACATGAATAATAATAAAAGAATCAAGAGATAAAAACCGAAGAGTCTGATCAAATAAATTGAAGAGAGAGTCTTTGTTGATTTAGATTCTGCGTGAATGGCAAAGGCAAACCCCGAGACACGTTAATTAGGTAACAGTCCTTTCCACCTTTCTTCTCGTCCATCCTCTCCTCTATCTTATCCTCCATCATCTCCTCCTTCCTTTCCACCCTTCTTCTCCTCCATTCTCTCCTTCATCTTCTCCTCCATCCTCTCCTCCACCCTCTCGAACCCCGTCCAACACAACTTTCAATTCTCATACGAGCAAAGACCAATTTCATTATTGAAATTAGTTCAGGTGATAATTAGAGTCATTAGAACAACTTAAGAGTTTATATATATATATATATATATATATATATATATATATATATATATATATATATATATATATATATATATATATATATATATATATATATATATATATATATATATATATATATATATATATATATATATATATATATTTTTTTTTTTTTTTTTTTTTTTTTTTTTTTATGTCTCCTCCGGTGGGCAAAGGCCAGAGGCCTACCAATATCCACCAGAGCTGGGAAGCAATCTGAAATCGGGTCGCTAATGGCCGACGTGACCTGATACACGGCGTTTAAAAGTGTGCAAGTCAAAGGAAGTTGGGAAAACAGATGAAGGAAGTGTGTTCCAGACTTTACCAGTAGAGTACATGTAAGATTGAGCATAGCGGTTAAGTCTGGGGTCAGAGAGTTGGACAGAGAAAGGATGAGACTGTGTAGAAAGACGAGTCGCACGAGCCCTTCTCAATGGAGGAGGTATGCGACGAGAGAGTTCAGAAGAGCAATGTCCATTGTAATAGCGATAGTATAGAGAGAGTGACGCAACAATTCGACGGGAAGAAAGAGATTGGAGAGAGTTTGTAAGAGCAGGAGAGTTGATAAGACGAAAAGCCCTAGACTCCACCTTTTCAAGATGAGCTGTATGAGTGGAACCACCCCAGATATGCGAGGCGTACTCCATACAGGGGCGAACAACACCCCTATACAGAGCAAGCAACTGGGGTGGCGTAAAAAACTACGAAGGCGCCACAGAACACCCAACCTCTTAGAAGCTTGTTTAGAGAGAGAAATAATGTGATCTTTCCAAGAAAGATCACGAGAAAAAGAAACACCGAGAATATTGAGAACAGATGAAGGTTTGAGTTGAGTGTTTTCGAAGAAGATATCATAGTTGTGTGGAAGATTGTGTCGAGTAGAGAGATGGAGGAATTGAGTTTTTGAGGCATTGAAAACGACCATGTTTTCTCTGCCCCAATTTGAAATGAGAGATAGATCAGAGGTCAGTTGCTCCAAGGCCAATCCTTCTTGCGTCTAATAACTGCTGTTGGGAGGGACGTCTTTCAAATTGAAAGGAATAATGAAGGGTGGAGTCATCGGCATAGGAGTGATAGGAGATGAAGTAATAGAGAGAAGGTCATTAATGAAAATTAGAAAAAGAGTTGGAGAAAGGACAGATCCTTGAGGAACACCACTATTTATAGATTTATAGGATGAACGGTGGCCGTCTACAACAGCTGCTATAGAACGACCAGAAAGGAAATTAGATAGGAGGTCACAGAGAGAAGGATAGATTCCGAAAGAGGGAAGTTTGGAAATCAAAGCTTTGTGCCAGACTCTATCGAAAGCTTTCGATATGTCTAGCGCCACAGCAAAAGATTCACCGAAACCCCGAAGAGCGGAGGACCAAGAGTCAGAAAGTAGGGAAAGAAGATCACCAGTAGAGCGTTTTACGAAAGCCATACTGGCGATCAGAGATAAGATTAGAAGAATTGAGATGTTTCCAAATCTTCCTGTTAAGGATAGATTCGAAAACTTTAGAAAGAACGGAGGTTAAAGAAATTGGACGATAGTTAGAGGGTTGAGAAGGGTCCCCTTCTTCGGCACAGGTTGAATGAGCGCACGTTTCCAACAAGAAGGGAAGGTTCGAAGTAGAAAGACAAAGACGAAATAGTTTACCAAGGCAGGGTGCAAGCTCAAGAAGCACAAGTTTTGAGAACCGCAGGAGGATACCATCAGGACCGTACGCCTTCTTAGTGTTAAGCTCAGAGAGAGCAGAAATGACATCTTTAGAAGAAATTACAATGTTAGGCATAAATGAGTTGGAGGGGGTTGAAGGAGGAGGAATAGCTCCGGAATCGTCTAAGGTAGAGTTAGAGGCAAAAGTTTGGGCGAAGAGTTCAGCTTTAGTAGAAGGTAAAATGGCAGTTGTACCGTCAGAAGATACTAGAGGAGGGAAAGAGGAAGAAGCAAAGTTAGAGTTGACATTTTTTGCAAAATGCCAGAAAGGGCGAGATGAAGAAGAACCAGAAAGATTATTGCATTTGCGGCGGAGAAAAGAGTTTTTGGTATCTCGAAGAATAGATTTTGCACGATTCCGGGATGAAATATAAGTAGCATG
>SEYY01005926.1:60000-62500 GCA_009176605.1 Armadillidium nasatum | reverse complement strand
CATCTAAATAGAGAATTTTACTGAGAAGAAGAACGATACAAGCAAGAAAAAAAAACTATGCTTAAGATTGGAACGGAAGGAGTAAAAGAAGAGTAACGGAGTAAGCAGAGGAAAGAGTAATGTAAGAATTGGAAATGTATGTAGGTGGTTATAATAAAAAAGATATTCCGTAAATATAAACAAGAACATATAAAGGAAATAAAGAGAAAATGAGAAACATTAAAGACGAAGAAGGTGAGAAGTTGTTAAGCCAGAAAATGTAAATAAAAGGTGAAAAATTTATTTTAAAGGAATCCTTAATGTAAATGTGGATTATCAAGAGAGTACGGTGAAGGGGAAGAAATGGGGAAGAAGGAAGAGGTCGAAGGAGATTTTATAAGAGGGGATATATATATATATATATATATATATATATATATATATATATATATATATATATATATATATATATATATATATATATATATATATATATATATATATATATATATATATATATATATATATATATTTTTATTATATTATTATATATATTATATATATATATATATATATATATATATATATATATAATATATATATATATATATATATATATATATATATATATATATATATATATATATATATATATATATATATATATATATATATATATATATATATATATATATATATATAAAATGAAAAATAAAGAGAACTTTAAAAGAATATAAAAGATCTAAACCTGTAAAAATGTGATATAAGAACAGGCTATGAAAACAAAGAAGGTTTTAAAGTAAAAACGGATGTAAAGCACGGTAGTGTATTACCTCATCACCAATATTGTTTATTGCTTACAGAGGTAAGGTAATAAAGAGGGTATGAAAGGAAGTGCAGGAGTTCGGTGGTGGTAGCGTATGCTGATGATCAAGCGAGTTGAATCATCGATAGACAAGAGGCTGAGGGAAGTGGAAATTTGTTTTTTAAGATGAGGGAGGAATGGTAGAGGATGAATGTGGGCAAGACAGATTTTGATAATGAGAAGAGAAAAACGGAAAGACTGAATTTCGGTGGAAGGATTAAAATCGAAAATGAACCTGAGGGAAATACAAAATAAATTACCAATAAGATAGAGTATCATGGTAGAGCAGCGTGAACTTTGTACAGTCGTGAACAGAAGTTCGTTCCTATTAAGCTGGAAATAAATATTTATATAAAATGGAGATCATTTCATAAAAGCTCTATTTTGAATAAAAAGAGAATAAAAACATTGAGAGGGGCTTAATTGAACTGTGATTGGCTGAATCTGAGATGATCTCTATTTTATATAAATATTTATTTCCAGCTCAATAGGAACGAACTTCTGTTCACGACTGTACCTATTCATATGCGACAAGGAAACGTATGTGGTTGACAATAGAGTAATATACAATAGAGGAGTGATCCCTATTTAGTCGTAAGGAACTAAAACTAGAGTACCTCAAATAGGGAAGAAAGCTATTGTGAAGAAAACTAGAATTAAGAAACAGGGAAATACAAGGTTGAGAGAGGCAATGAAAATAAAACAAACAATACACAGCAATCAGCATAAATTAAGCTAGCTGGAGATGGTAGAGATATCCGGAGAGGGTTGAATGAAAAAGAGTGCTGAGGATCAAAGGGGTGGATGCAAGAGAGGTTAAACGAAGAGTTTAAGGAAGAGTTGGAAGGACTCTGTGCAGATTCTTTACGAAGACATAAGACTTCAGTCGGTGCAAACCTTAATGAAGGAAAGTGTTGCAATACAGGAATGTAACCATTATAACATAGTCAAGTCTTTCTGAGAGAAGATTTTAAGATATGCATGTTTAAATTTAGTTTGACACGAATCGGAAAAAGGGTAATTTAATATCAACTGTTCCAATAATAATAATAATAATAATAATAATAATAATAATAATAATAATAATAATAATAATAATAATAATAATAATAATAATAATTGCTTTTTTTTATTGCTAAATATATTTGAAATCAATACTAATTAATTTCTTAACTTACTATACAAACTAAATTTTACCTAATTAAAAATAAAAATAACTGGATATTAACGAAATTTATATTTATTATAAATCGTCGGAGTAAAAAAAAAAAAAAAAAAAAATTTGTCATCCATATTTTTAATTAAAAAAAAATATCGGTAACTGTTTTAGCATTAAAAATGCTACCTCAAGTTATCAATTATTTGTTATTAATATATATATATATATATATATATATATATATATATATATATATATATATATATATATATATATATATATATATATATATATATATATATATATATATATATATATATATATATATATACATCGCAATTGCTTTCGTGGAAGGGGTCCCTAGGAGTGTTCAGAGCGCATAAATGAGGTGTTTCTCTCTGGCATGGAGGCTTACATTCCATATTCCTCCCCTTCTACTAAACCTACTGCAACCTTCAGGGGACTACCTTCTTTTTCAAACTCCAGAAACTCATGCA
>SEYY01005926.1:25000-45000 GCA_009176605.1 Armadillidium nasatum | reverse complement strand
TTTTTTTTTTTTTTTTAAAAAAAAATTTTATATTATATATAATATATATATAATATATATATAATATATATATATATATATATATATATATATATATATATATATATATATATATATATATATATATTAATATATATATATATATATAATAAATAAAAACATATGAGGGTAATTTGGGAATATCTTCTTTAACTACTGAGATTTCTTCTTTTTATGTAATAAGTATTTACAATCTAACGATTGTCTGAAATAAATATTGTAGACTTAAGTTTTTTGCCTTGGCTCATAAAATAAATTTTGATTTAAAAAATCTAATTTTAAAATATATTTTTAAATTGTTGAAACTAAATATTATTTATAATTTGGTTTCCCTTTCTTTTAACTCGTATATTTCAATAAGAATATAAAATGCCAAATTTTTCTGTTTTTATCAGCTAAACTAGATTAAAATTTTATTAACTCTTTTATTGTGAGTATTCTAGATCTAAAATTGTTGTTCTCTTCCTCAAAATGGTTTTTGGCAGATGCCTTTTGATTTTGGAATCAATATCTCAAAAATAAAAAATAAACATTTAGAAGAAATATGATCTACATTTTATATCAGTGACCACTGTGCCTAACTGTAGATTTTTCAATTAAAATTTTATTAAAAAATGTCAAATTTATATGCAGAGTTTAAGTCAGGATCTTAGCTACAAAGATTCATAAAATGGTCTGAGTTATAAGAAAAGCCCAAAATTTGGTGCTGAAAAACTACAACTTGTTTTTTGCTTGCTAAATCATAAAATTTTTCGGGAGAGGTTCATGACATCAGTCAACTTGTTTTTCAAATAGTCACAAGAAACCAGGTAGCCAAAAAATTTGAGGTTAAATTTATTTTATTTTAATTCAAATATAATTATATTTGATTCAAAATTTGCTTTAAAAATCAAATTTTATTTTAATAAGGAAAATAATACAGTGTAATTACAATGTCCAAAAAAATTTTTTTTAAATTATAAATAAAAAATATAAATTTTATATAAATATATATATTTCAATATAAAAGAAAAAGAGAAAAAAATAGTTTTAACTTTTTTTAATTTTTTATAAAACAGCCTGGATTTTTAAAGTATTTCAAAATGAAATTATTTTTATATTTTTTCTTAAAACAGAAAGTTCAAGTCAATTTCGTGGATGAGTTTTTTTGAGGTATTTTTCTTTTCCTTTTTTTTTTTTTTTTTTTTTTTTTTTTTTTTTTTTTTTTTTTTTTTATTTTTTAAACTTTTTTCCTTTTATACCATAGTCTTTCAAATAAATCTCCTACTTTACCTCTACCGTTCTTAAATATATTATATTTATATATTAAGGAACTTCGAGAACCAACATTCTTTGAAACCAGTCATATTAAGTGTCCTAAATTATTTAATTGTAACGCTAATATTGAACTTTTTCTTTCAGGTCGATGTATTTATTTATAAACTGAACATAATTTAGCTGCAGGTTTTTAAAATATTCCATTTCCTATAGTAAAATATAAATTTAAAAATATAAAATATTTTGCATATTTCTAGATGAAAAACTTCGTTATTTTGTAAATGTGCTTCTGAAAAATAAAAATAAAATATAATACAAAAAGTAGTCTTCAATCAAAAAATAAAATAAAATAAAAAAGTAGAATTATATGTTTTTTTTTTCTTTAGCTTCGAAGTAGCTAGAAATTTCTTATAATTCACCAAAGTCTATGTAATTCACCCATAGACTTGGTGTTGCCTGACGGCTAACGACCATTCCATCCCTTCAAGTATAATAAGAATGAACGACAAAAAGAAAGTGTCAAAACATAATAAAAATAAAAATTGTGTACGTTAATATATAAATATATATTTATATTGTGGTCAAAGGATAATATACCATAGTATATAGTGTATACCTAGTCTGTGATAATATTTAGTTTTCTGAATTGGACTCTGTGTTGTAACATCGTACGTGTAATATGTCTATTATTATTATTATTATTTTTTTTTTTATTATTTTTTTTTTTGCACTTCACTGGACTTGATTGATATAATTATATTTCAAGTTATTTCGTCTTTGTAGTTTCAATATGTTTGAAAAAAAAATGGTCAGATATACCAAAGTATTTCCCCTAGAACACCAGCCAAAAAATTTGGTAAATTTGATGAGCTTTATGAGGATATTTACAGGACTGTTTTGGGGGCTTCAAAGGAATCACTCAAGATGTTTTGTGGCTTTACAAGAAGCAAATTAGATTGTAGGTGTGTCTTGTTTTTTGTTCTCTCCTTTATGAACTCATTTGAGAAAATTGAATTTTGTGTAGAACACTACTTAACAGATTACCTTGAGAACTCCTACTTTTTACTTTTCCCAGCTTATTACTGCTTTGTGTATTGAATTTGGAAATTTGATGAAAGTCCTTAATTATCAAGATATTTATCAGAATGTCAAATATCTGAGATTCAGATCACTCAGACTAAGAAGCTGGGGAATTATAAGTCATGTATTTGCAAAATTGTTTATTTACTAAAAACTTTTCTATGTTATTGCTACCTTCTTTTTCAAAAAAGTGGTAATTTTTCCAAATTCTTTAATACATCTATTGCAATCTAGAAAAGATTGATAATAACTTCCAGAGTTGCTTAGAAAGGTACCTTTTAAAATTGGAAAAGGAAAGGGTTGAATCATTCACATATGTTAGAACTTTTCTCATATAGGAATCCAGGAGAATGATATTGTGGATAAACCAGTCAGTTTGGAACATGATTTATATAGCAAATTCTTTCCTTTTTATTGGAGGTATCAAAGTTAAGCTTAGGTATGGAAAAAGACTTAGGAACATAGGAACATAGGATAGAGATAGTTAGAAGCCACAAGGGCCTATCGAGACTGTCCCAGTCCAAACAAATAATAACTATCAATACTAATACATGCACAAAGACTAGGTCTGTCCTATCCCTAGTTATCAGTTTACTCATGCAAAGATAAAAAATAAAACTAAGGCCAGTTATACATGCAATATTCAATGAACCATCACCCACTACAAAAAATAAACTGCCGATTAGGCTTAGTCATAGGTTGATCTAAAATTCAAATATACCCACAGGTTTGGCTTAGTCAAGTTTTTCTATATAATACCTAAACTATCCATATATCTATCTAGCCCAATTTTAAATTTGACAAGAGAATCACAATCAACAATCTCTTGTGGCAAGTCATTCCAAAAATTAATAACTCTATTACTGAAAGAGTATTTTCTTAGATCGAGATGGCATGGCTTCTTTTTAATTTTCTTTTCATGTCCTCTAGTTACTCTTCCTTGGTCCACTATAAAGTATTTTTCAATCTCTGTATTACTGCCAGATGCAAATATTTTGTAAACTTGTATCATATCCCCTCTGAGAAATCTCCTTTCAACCGAGAGAACATTCCCAACTCTTTCAACCTCTCTTCATAGCTCTTATTTTCAAAGCCAGAAATCATCCTTGTTGCTCTACGTTGGACTCTCTCCAGCATATCTATATCTTTTCTTAAATGAGGAGCGCAAACCTGTGCACAATACTCTAATGCTGGCCTAACACAGCTATTATATAGCTTGCTTATAACCTCTTTGCTCTTGTAAACTACATTGCGATTAATTATACCTAACATCTTATTTGCTCTATTCCTTGCTTCCAAACATTGATCACCCACCTTCAGATTACTGCAAATAATCACACCTAAATCCTTTTCTTGGTCCACAGTCTCAAGCCACTCCCCATTCATTTCATAATTAAATCTTTCATTTGAGTAACCTACATGAAGAACTTTACATTTTTTACTATTAAAGTTCATTTGCCACCTCTCTGCCCAACCAAGAAGTCTATCTAGATCACCTTGAAGCTTTATGCATCCATCATTATTCCTTACTGAGGTAACCACTTTGGTATCATCAGCAAACTTAGAAACCTTACATTTAAGACCTTTGTCTAAATCATTTATATAAATAAGGAACAAAAGTGGTCCCAGCACAGAACCCTGTGAGACCCCACTCTTCACTGTTTCCCATAATGACTTATTACCATTAAGTAATGCACACTGCCTTCTGTTCTTTAACCACTCTTTAATCCAATTGTGTACCATTCCATCTATACCACACTGTGACAACTTTTGCATCAGCCTAACATGGGGTACCTTATCAAAAGCTTTGCTAAAGTCTAAATATATGACATCAACGGGATCACCCCTGTCTATACATTCAGTAATATATTCCATAAATTCTAGTAGATTTGTCTGACATGATCTACCCTTTCTAAAGCCATGCTGGGAGTTATATAGTATCTTTTCCAGTCTTCAGGTACCTCTCCAAAAGCAATAGATCGCTTAAAAATCAAATACAGTGCCTTTGCAATACTGCTACTCCCCTCTTTTAGAATTCTACCATACACACCATCCGGACCCGCTGCCTTATTTGGGTCAATATGTTCTAGTAAAGATTTAATTTCATTTAACTCAATTTCAAATGCTTCACACCTATTCATTACATGTATACTAGAACTATTAGTCTCTAAACTGCTATCCAACCTTTCCTCAGTAAACACTGATGCAAAATAAGCGTTGAAAATATTAACCAATTCCTTATCTGAACTTACTAAATTTCCATCAATTTTAATTGGGCCAATTTTCTTATCCTTGCATTTAAATTTATAAAAGCTAAAAAACTTTTTCAGGTCTTTATTACTGTTTCTTGCCAAATTAATTTCTGCCATTCTCTTTGCTCTTCTTATTGACTGGTTAAGTTCATTCCTAATTCTCTTATAATGTTCCAAATCTTCCACCCTGCTCCTATTTTTGAATATTTTAAAACATCTACACTTTTCACTGATTTTCTCTTTTATCTCTCTACTCCACCAATTAAGTTTTCTATTTGCCACCCTAATGGATTTATCTTTAAAACACACAGACTGAATGGAAGACAATATTTGCTTGAAATATTCCCACATGATGAAACAATTTTGACCATTAAACTCCTTATCCCAGTCAATTTCATTGAGCATTGCTCGGAATTTGCTAAAATCTCCGTTTCTGAAATCTAATATCTTTTCCCTATTGACTTGCAATTTGGGCCCAGACCTCATATTCCAGTTAAATCTAATAATATAATGATCACTAGCTCCTAAAGTCTCCCCAACTTCGATATCATTCACCATATTCTCATCATTTGTTAATATTAAATCTAACAATGCTGCATGCCTTGTCGGTTCTTGAACCATCTGACTCAAAAAGTTGTATAGTATACAATTTACAAATACTGAACTTCTATCAACTATACTACTCAAAGTATTCCACTCAATGTCTGGAAAATTAAAATCACCCATAATGACTACCCCTTTTGCATTATTTTCACACGCTACTTTGATTTCCTTCACCATATCTTCATCTAATACTTGACTCTGATCAGGAGCTTTATAAAATGCTCGTATCCTGTATGATTTATTATACATAAGAATATCTACCCACAGAGATTGCACATCCTGATTTGTTTTAATTTCAGCTATTAACACCGATTCAATATTGCTTTTAACAGAGTGCTACACCTCCACCATTCCTTCCTCTACGTTGGTATAGGTAAAATGAGTATCTTTCTTTTTCATATTCCTTGTAGGGAATCTCCGTAAAGTGCCTCATTAACCCATGCTTCAGTAATGCAAATAATGTCAAGATTCTCCTTTATAATTTAACTAGTCAACTCATCTTTTTTACAATCACCATCGCCACAACTAGCAGAGCGAATATTATGCCCTTCACCCCTATCCTTTCCTAGTTTCCCGGCAGACATCTCTCCAGCCTGTAACCTAGAAGCTGCACACCCTCTCGACTGAGGTGAACTCCATCTCTTGCAAACAGATTCTTGTCCTGAAATTCTTCCCAGTGATCCAAAAATCCAATATTCTCTGAAAAACATAAATTCCTAACCCTTTCATTTACACCAAAAGCCCTACTTTCCCATTCTAGCCCTGCTTCCAACCTAGGTAATATACCTGACACCATGCATTTCCTACCACTTACTTTGTCTTTCAATCAAATTCCTATAGCTTGCTATCAGTTCCTCTGACCTTCTATGACCTATATCATTTGTTCCAACATGTACAATCACTTTTGCATTCACATTCGTATCTGCAATCTCCCTATCTATTGTCCACAATATCATTCACACGTGCACCTGGATAACATACTCGCATTCGTTTCCTTTTATCCGTATTTCTAAAAGTCCTATCTAAATATTGTATCTGAGAGTCACCAATTTGTAATGCCTCAGTCTTCCTCTTGGGAAACCTGACATTACAACTGGCAACTTCAGATTCCTCCCCATCAGAAACACAGCTAAACCTGTTACTGCAGATCACAGGTCTAGTGTCCCTCATGATCCTAATTTTATTACTCCTATTCTCTACAACACACCATCTATCTGCAGTCCTATCTGCCTCTATAGCCCTCCCCCTCACAAAATCCTGCCTAGGTGAGTCACTAGGTCTACTTGCCCCCATTACCCTACCATTAGCCTGCCCCCTCTCCACTTCTTGCCTACATGAGCCCCTAGTCTCAACTAAGTCACTACTAACCACCTTCTTCCTAACACTTCCCTCCCTTCTCAACTCAGATACCCATTTGCTAAGCCTACCTACTTCTATTTGCAAAGACTCAGACCTTTCATTCTTTTTTATCTCATCCAAATCATCACTTATCCTTTCAATCTCCTTTCTTATCAACACATGCTCAGCTTTCAGGATACAAACAGTACACTCACCAACATGTTCTCTTCTCACAGTCCCACAAATGCCACAATCCACATACATACTCAAATTATTATACTATGCTATATAAATTATACTATATTGTTACAAAGGCCTAACTTAATGCTATTGAAATTATACTATATTGTTACAAGGCCTAACTTTAATCAAGAGCTCTAAGCAACAATCTAACCTTCTCAAATATACCAAATGAAACAACCACTACAACTACCTTAGTCCTAGTTTAGCCTAGGGTTTTGAAAATATACCCTAGGGCTATCAGGAAACCTAATCTAAACAACTGGGTAGGCCTACTGCCAGTCAGACAATCTAATTAAAAAATAATTTAACTAGAAATTAAATAATCTTAACCAAAAATAATAACCAACTTTACAAAAATCAAAATAAAAGTATATTTAGGCTGAGTATATTAAATTCTTGATAAAAACCTCAGGATTAGGCCCACCCTAGCCTTTAGTTATTTACCTAATACTAAGACCTTCAAGAAACCACACCTTAATATTAAATTAATGAATACCACTATTAATAATACAAACAAATAAATCACCCAACAGTATAAAATAACTAAAAAATGTAAAATAACTTAAAAATAAACAATTTGTACAGGTAAAATATAGAGACCACTTAAAACACAACCTACTCTGGTGAAAGCACAAGGGAGTTTATGGGAAGAATTAAAATATATAAATGGAAAAATATTTAATATTTCAATCATTTGGTGAATTTCTAATAATGGAAGGTGTAAATAAATTTCTGTGCAAATTTAGAAGAATTGAAACTGCAATTCTTAGGCTGAGAGTAGGGCTCATTAGTCTTAATAGGCTAAATTGCAAACTGAAAATGACTATTACTTCATGGTATTCACAATATCCAGAAAGGGTTTTGTTATGTCCACAACATATAATAGCAAGGAATCAACTTACAATGGGACTGAGAGCACTAGGGACTAGATTATCACCAAGTTACTTTTGACTTTGTATGTCATTCCATCAGTGAACAAATTCTATCTTTTCAGAGTATTCATTGATTCTTAATGAATATAGGAAGTCTTATATTTTAAAAAATGGGAAATTATGAAAAGATTAAATACAAAGTTTATATTAATAAAAAGTTATAGCAAACTAACTTATAAAATTCCCTTTCTGTTAGTGTAGAGCTCAATTTTGTAAGGTTCCTGAACTTTTTGTATATTTGTTCTAAAGTCATATAAAAATAGTATCCGTATTTTTACCAGTTAGAGGGTTGTCAGAATCTTCAGAAAAAATTTTTTTTTTTATTAACTAAGTTTTTTTTTATACCAGTTTCATAAAATTATTTCTACAAACAAATTTAAATATTTTAAATTTTTAAATTGTCATATTTAAACCCTGAAAATTATACCCATCATAATTAACCATAAAAATTATCAATAAAAAAAGTATATATATAAATATATATAATATATATATATATATATATATATATATATATATATATATATATATATATATATATATATATATATATATATATATATATATATATATATATATATATATATATATATATATATATATTAAAAATTTTACTTTATATAGTAAATTTTGGTAAAAACCATCTGGTCAATCATTTCAAGATAAACAGCTTTTTAATATTGACTAATTTCAGGTGAAACTAGAGAAAGAAGATATATTTTTAACATCAGTACATCAGTGCATAATAAGAAAATTTCTGAATATAATATAAAATATAATTTTTTATTAGAAGTTTAGTTTTTAGTTAAAATAATTAGATTCCAAATGAATTTTGGCTTAGTCTTTGCAAAAAAGTGAGTTGCCAATTTAATTTAGCATTATTTGAAGCTATCGTAAAACAGGGTAAAACTAACCACCCTCAAAAGAAAATTTTAATAAATTTTTTTTTTTTTTTCTTGTGAAAGAAACTATTTAAATTCTCGGCTGTTTGACAAAATTTAAAAAAAATTTGAGGTCTCTTTCCCTCCAAAAATATTGAGTATGTAACAATTGAATTCAGAGGATTTAAAAAAAAATAAAAAATAAAAAATATTTGTATTTAAAATATAAATTTTCTCTACTGTTTAGAAAATATTATTGTTGTTCAAAAATAGGGTAAGACTAATCAACACATGGGATAAACCTAACTATTAAAAAGTCTGAATAACTTTTATATTTTTCAACCGATCTATGTAAATTTTCAGAGGTTATAAAGTTGGTTGAGATGCATATTTCATAATTAGAATAATTTTTTTGTATACCCAACAATTTTGATTCTGTACACAGTAAAATTTTTAAAAATTACAAAATGAAATTAAATTAAAAATTATGGAGGTTATACAGTTGTGTGAGATATGCATTTTTTATTTAGAAAGATTTTTTGTATAATCAACCATTTTGCTGTTGTGTCACTTGTGCATAGGAAAAACATATAATTTGAAATTTTCCCATGCACAGCAAAAAAAAATGGTTATATATATATATATATATATATATATATATATATATATATATATATATATATATATATATATATATATATATATATATATATATATATATATATATATATATATATATATATATATATATATATCGTACAGTTGGACAAGTTACACATTTTTTATTTAGAATGTAACCCCAGCGATAGATGAGAGATTACTGTATTCTTGGTAATTCAACATTTTTTGGGAAGCCAACATGAAAAGGAAATATAACAAAATGAATATCAATGATTTAACTATCTACAGGTCAATTATCAAGTTATTTTGACAAAGGGAAAATATTGAAAAATTTGTACCAATTTTGCTCCCATACATGTCTTCGTTTTTTTTTAATATTACAGTCCAAACACATTTTTTCTTATAATTTTACTTTATTTATAAAAAAATTGAAAAGCACTATTGAATAACTTTTTTTTAAATATTGTGCAGTTATTTTCCCCTATGCAAGTGGTTGGTTTTACCCTGTTTCATTTTTTTGTCACTGTGTTTTCAAAAATTTTTAAGAAATAGTAATTTGCATTTTTCCATATACTTTTTTTTATATAAAAATATTCAGAAATGTTCACATTTCTGAAAAAAATTAAAAAGTTATGTAATGTAATCCCAGTGTTTTGCAACTCCCAAAAGTTGAAATTTTGGTTAATTTTACCCAGTTTTATGATATAACATTTTATTTAATTGTCAAATAACACAAATATTTAAACTATAATTTGTTCAAAATTACATTTTTAAATACTTAAAAAATATATTTATTTGAACAACAAAATGGAAGTTACTTCCAATAAATATACAGAATTTCTACAGAACTTATAAATGACATCTTGCAGTTATAACTAGGACCACAGTTTAAAAATGTGAAGTCATCCACAAGCATTGAATTTAGGGAAGAATTTTTTCAGTAGAAAAGGTTTAATTGCGGTAACTTTATGTATATGGTAAACTTTGATAAATAACAACTAGTCCAGTTGTGTATATGAAAGGAAAAATTTTATTGGATTTACGAATTCAACTGCTTTTAGCTCATATTTATATATATAGCTTAAAATGTAAATATTGGAAAAGTTTTCTTTTCACCCATACCAGTGTTATAAAAATTAATTTAAAATTTTCAGTTACAAATAAAATCTCATATTGCAGGCAAATAATTTTATTTTAAAAAAAATAATTAATAAATGTATTCTGATAATGAGCATGATTCCAAAACTGAACTTGGAACAATGAGTCTGCAATCAATACCAAATAGTATTTCTGATGTAAAAGACAATCTGCTTCATATAAGGCAGACTATTTCAACTAATATGAATGAAGAATCTGTGACTGATAGTATTTCTGTACAAGAATTTGATAGTCTCTCACATAGTCTTCAAAGCAAAGAGGTAGGTGTATGTGTAATACTATTCTTAGAGGCCGCCTTAGCAACCATTGTGATATGTGGTTTCCAAGACAATGTAGTATGAATATACTGATCCAGATTTCCATTAATTCTCTACTATCTTCCTATCCAACAGCATTACAGAATGCTTGGTAATAATTTATACCCTGATCAACTACTATCAGAAATCTTCTTCCTCCCCCCCAGTTCCTTAAATCTAATGAAATTGTTTTATTGAATCTTTACCATCATCAAATCTACTACTAGTTTTGAAGGTGTCTTCTTGAATCGAAGACATACCTCACACTTTTCAATGATATGTCAGTTCTTGAAGCTTTGTTCTCACGCTTCTTTAAATTCTTAATCTTTATAAGCATCTACTAACAGTGTCCAGTTCTTCTTCAGTGTGCATGGCAATTTATATACAGCTTCTTCAATATTTGTTTTCGCCTTTGTTCTCCATCATTTATTCCTTGTTATATCACCTAAGCTATGTTTTTTGGGTCATACCTCCTCATCACTATTCTTAAATTTATTTTTTTGTCTACCTTTAAGGGTACAAGTAAACCTTCTAAGGCACCTTTATGAGGTTTCTTCCTAAATTTGTTTGCCATTTTCATTCTTTCTAAACTCTCTACTCCCAGTAACCAGGGTATATCACCTTTTACAATACCAATCATAATCTACACATTTCTGTTTCCTATGTCACAGAGAATTTAATTTATCTTGGCCACCTCATACTATATTTACAAAAGATATAATTCTCTTTTCTTACCTTCCCTGTCTTCATCACCCTTGTCTCGTCACCACTCATTGATTCTGGTTATTCTCCATTGTTAATTTTCTCCACACTTTTCGTATACATCTTGTATCTAAAATGACTCCCAAATCACCATATTCAAATTCTTCATTCGCTTCCTCTATATAGTATGTTAGCCTTGATTGTTCTTTATCATTTTCCTTTTATAATGCTCTTATTTTTTATTTTGTTATTATGACTGACAGTGCATTACTCTCAGATGTTCTTCAGAATTATATATGAAACATTTTATAATTCTACCAGGTTCAAATATGAGTTAAAATTAGCAGTAAGGAGGATTTTAATAAAAAATTTATGAAAACAGCAGTGATAGTTAAATTTATATCTCATTCTTGATTGAGGTAGTGTAGTGTTTTTGTTAAAATATCATTGTAGTGAGATGCACTTCCCAATTTGAAATTTTGTGTACTATAAATTATAATTAACAGTATGGAAACAAAATATTCACTTCTCAAATGTTACGAATTTAAAATTTATCATACAAATTCACTTTTCTACATGAATATTTATTCTTATTTGTATTAATTAATATAATTTAAAAAAAAAAAATTTTTTCCTTTTCCTAGGCTGAACTTTTATCAAGAACTGGCAACTTTGGCTCTGATAATCACTTAGAGCTAACCAGCTTTGATCCTCAATCGCAATCCTGTCAGAAGCAAGATGAGATATCTCTGAACAATGTTAATCAAAATGAAAACACTGGTACTCTAACTCTTGATACAAGTCATTATTATGATAATCTAACTAGTGCTCCAGTCATGATATATCAGATGCCTTGTGGTAATATTGTTCCATTTGATTCAATAGTATCTATTCCAGTTGCAAAATCTGGTCAGCCAAGAGCTAATGATCATGACTCTCTGCTTCAGAATAGTTTTAATTCCCAAGAAATATTTTCCAATTCTCAAAATAATTTTACTAATTCTCAGTCTTGGTATATAGTAAATGAATCTCCAAGATTCAAAGGGCAGATGAATGACAAAATGGTTGTAAGTCAGATTTATTCACCGGAAGAAGCGGCAAATATCTTTTTGGATACACATTCTTTTGTGGAAAAAAATGATAAATGTAAAATTGATATTCCTGATACAGTTGAACCAAATGAACACATTTCATCAGAGCTTACAGTAAATGCTGATGGTGGTTTTAATACCAATGAACCTATTGATCCGTTAGCATTATCAGTATATAATTCTACTGATACTGATAGTGAAGTGGCTCTTACTTTAGCTAGTCTTGGCAATCTAAAGGATGACAACATGCAGCCAAATAGTTCACAAAATTTATCACTGGATACATGCTTTAGCTCTCAAAAATGTTCTGTAGAAGAGAAACTAAATGATCAAGATGAGCATCATCAGAACTCAGTAGAGGTAGGACAGTCGGAAATTAATTTGATGTCCAATTGTAATGTTGACTCTCAAAAAACTTTTAAAAAGCCCAAGGTTAACTACAGCTCAAGAAGCGAAAGTTCATGTAAGCGAAGTCGCAGTAAAGTTAAAATCAAAAACTCGACTGACCAACAGAAAAAACCTCCTGAAGCAAAAGAACATCAAGATCCTTGTAAAAATAATCTTTTAGGACAATTACTTAAAGCTTCTAAGCATTGTGAACCAGCTTCCCTAATACCTGAAGGTGTTGTTGGTGATGTCATACCAGCAGTTGGATACAGAATTATGGAGATGTCAAACCTTTGTGAGATGATACAGATGATGCACAAATGTTCAAATAAATCATGTAAAGGCTTAATCGTGATGCAAGAACAGGCATCTCTTAGAGAGGGAGCTGTTTCACAATTGAGTATTATATGTACAGGATGTAAGGTATTATTATTATTATTATTATTTTTATTTTTATTTTTATTACTATTGAGTTACTTTATAGGGTCTGGTGCTCAAAATAAGCCTTTATTAGATTATTGTAGATTTGCATTTAAATCAAAACTTTCTTATGATGATGATGTTGGTTACGGAACACTGCCCGAATATATACACTGTTAATGAATTCTAAAGTTGAATAAATCTGAGAAGTGTAAACTGAAGAAGATAGTAATTATCATTGGTTAAATTTACGTTATGCATGTATTTGGAATATCTCATCTGAAAATACTATCAAAGACGATTCTGACACCACCTCCTCCTCTACTCTTCCTCTCAGGTGTTCCATGTACCTATGATTACTCATGATCGGGTGTATGGGATCCTGAAATCTATGAACGTCAGGAAGGCCAGTGTCCCGGACGGCATTCCCTCTCGTGTTCTGAGGGAGTGTGCTTCTGAGTTTGCGCCTGTCCTCGTTCAGCTTTACTCTCTATGCTTTAATAGTAATACTTTTCCTCATTGCTGGAAGCGCGCATTTGTTCAGCCGATCCCGAAAAAAGGTAGCCGCTCTGACTCTTCCAACTATCGATCTATAGCTCTCACTTGTGTTAAGTCTAAAATTTTTGAAACTCTTCAATTCTAATTTCCTGGATCATTTGAAGTTTCTTTCTCTTCTTTCAGATCAGTATGGTTTTCGACGCTCGAGGTCAACTTGTGACATACTTTCCTATCTCACTGATTTATGGTCTGCTCGTAGGGACTTCGGGAAGCCTTGCGTGGTGGCGTGTGACATATCCAAGGCTTTTGACCTGGTATGGCATTCGTCGCTGCTTTCTAAGCTCCTTTCCTTTGGGTTTCCTCCTTTTTGCTTACTCTTGTCTAGTTTTCTCTAAGATCGTTCCATTTCGACACTTGTAGATTGTGCAACCTTTTCCTCCTTTCTTGTCAGTTGTGGTGTTCCTCAGGGTTCTGTTTTATCTCCAACTTTATTCTTAATCTTCATTATCGATTTTTTCAACTGCACTTCTCTGATCACTCCTATGCTGATGACTCAAGTCTCCATTCTTCTATTCATTTCAAATCTTCTCTCTCTTTTGCTTCTAGAGTTGTTTCTCGTTTTCAACTTTCCGATTCAGTTCTTGTCGATCTAGATGGGGTCATAATAACCTTGTGAAATTCAACTCTTTAAAAACTCAATTTCACATCTTCCTCTCAAAAACACCTCCCAACTTTCCTATCTTCAATGATTCTTCCGTCTCACCTGTAAATAACGTTAACATTCTTGGTCTAGACACAAACAATAATTTGTCTTGGAAACCATATATCACAATGGTTGCTAAGGCTGCTTCTTAAGAAGCTGGGAGTACTATTCAGGTTGCGAGAAGTTTTTTCTTCTGAGAAGTTACTCCAATTATATAGGGTCTTATTTATCCTTGTATTGAGTACTGTTTTCACATTTGGAAAACCTCCGGTTCCTCCACTCTCCTGGATAGGGTTGAGTCCAAGGCTAAAAGATTAATAAACTGTCTCCTACTATCAAACTTTCTTGATCCTCTATCTCTACGACGTGACGTTTGTGTACTATTTCATATCTATAGGTACTACAATGGCAGGTGTTCGAGGGAATTGGCCTCTCGCATTCCACTACCATTGTGTCTCCCTCTTTGTACAAGGGGTGCCCTGCTTTCGCACGAATTTTGTGTGGATTTTGGGAACTCCAGACTTGCCTGTTGTGGTGCCTCTCCTTTCCAGCCACTTCTGTTCTGTGGAACTCTACCATCATCTATTTTTCTTGCATTTAATCTTCCTCTCTTCAAGGTTTTCGTCTGTTCCCACTTGAAAGATGTGCTTTAGGTAGGTTCGGGTCTGCGTGGGTTTTCTTCCCCTTTTCTCTTTTGTATATGCCCCGTCCTTGAAAAGGTCTCTGTCCCTGAATGGTGGTGAACTGTTAAAAAAAAAAAAATACACCTTAATTCTTTAACTAAAAAGAGCAAAGAGACATTGATTGTTATATTAATGACTTATTATGACAAATCTCATGCCATAGGCATAATGTTTTCTCCATTCAGAAAATTCTTTCCAGAAGTAAATTTTTGAATTAAAATGCTATATGCAAAATAAAATGTTGTGTGATCAAGAAAGGTAGTGTATGTAAATTGAGTAATTAAAGGGTATTGTAATGTAACTCCTTTTTATGATGTTTTAAGAAGCTTTGAAATGATATGAATGATTGATTTAATTAAATATATTTGAATGCAGAAACGCAAGATATAAATTTAAATAAATGAAAATGGGAATTTAAAATTTTTAATCGTTTTGTAGTGTCATTAAAATCAACGTAACTATTATGGTAATTTCATTACAGTTTTATAGTGTTCAATATCTTTAAAAGATGAGGCTTAATATGTTATTTGTGTTATTATTACATGATCATTTTATAGTAGTAATTTTTATCCCAATAGGAAGGAGCCGTGTGTGCTACAAGTAGCAAATTTCATGACAACAGCCAATTTGACATAAATGCTCGAGTTGAGACACTTAAAAAGGAATTCAACATTGATGAAACACAAGTGCAAAAAATGTTGGAAATTCTTGGAATATTTTATAGGTTGAAAAAAGACGAACCACAAGTAAGTTATTATTATTATTATTATTAATTATTATTATTATTAAGTTAATCATAGAGAGGTCATTAACTTGAAAAATAATACATGAAAGTGCTTCCAAAAATTAAAATTGTTCTGTATTGTTTGAGACGTAAAATAACATTAAAATAATTAAAATGAATTTTAAAATGAATAGAACTGAACATGTCCAAGTAAATTCTAAGCTAAAGAGTTCGCATTTGACAACAAATAAAAACAGTTTATTGGTAATTATTGGAAAAGAATATTTAATGTTTTTTATTTTATAATTTTGTCACAAGTAATGAAACTCTTTAATTTATTACTACCAACCATAGTCGAAACCTCGATCTTATATTGTGGATAACACGTAGAGTACTTGAAGCAAAATAAGCTAAAACAATTTTATCAGACAGAAAAATATTGAATTTATCTTTGGGAGATAAAAGGTTTTATTATTATTATTCTGTCTTGACAAATGATCAACAAATAAAGAGGATTACTATTCAACACTTTAAGAATAGGATAATATGTTAATTTTTTATTCAGAATATGTGAATTGTTTATTTATTTATTTATTTATTAAGTTGAATGTTTTTAGATTAAATCAGCTTTAACAAAATAAAAAAAAAGGTAATGTATACTCCGTTTGACTGAAGAAATGTGCGTATGACACTGCCTGCTCATTCATTTCCTTTCTTAATCTATAAATTGAGGAGCTTAAGCTTTGATTTGCCAATGGGATTTGCATGTCTCAATATTTGATGTTAAACTAGCATTTTTTTTTCTCCAAAATTAAGGTTATTTAATCAGAAATAAATAATTTTGTTCCAGTGCTAAGTTTACATTAATCATTGAACGTCTGTTTTAAAAATCTCGAGGAAAAGAACTTTAATGGTTGACATTAAATTGACTAGTTAATTTTGGTTTTGAAATTAGCTGGTTGGAGATTTTGCTCTGAAATAAAAAGAATTTTTAAATTTAATTACATTTTTTTTGTATGATATATATATATTATATATATATATATATATATATATATATATATATATATATATATATATATATATATATATATATATATATATATATATATATATATATATATTTATGGAATAGATGGTATCGGCTTACATATTAAAAATTTTACAAAATAAGTATGGTATCGATAGTAGTTATCGGCATATTTTAGGTAATGGTAAAAATATTTTGGTATCGCTCCATCCCATATATATATATATATATATATATATATATATATATATATATATATATATATATATATATATATATATATATATATATATATATATATATATTATTATAATATATAATTATATATAATATATATTATATATTTATATAATGATGGATTCGAACCCTGACCTGTTAAAATTATGTCCATAAAATTTGTATATTAATTAAATATATATAATTAATATATATATATATATATATATATATATATATATATATAATAATATATATAATATATATAATATATATATATATATATATATATATATATATATATATATATATATATTATAAGTGTGTGTGTGTGTGTCTATAAAATCGTATATAATATATTATATAATATATTATTAATTACTATTATCTAATGGGAATCTTTAAAAAAAAAAAAAAAAAGAAATTAAAGAGGAACCACAAAACCTTGAAAAGAAACGCAAGTTGAATGCCTCAGAAGATTGTTGAATGTAAATTTTGTCATAGACCGTTTCAGGGTATGTTTCACACATTTATATATATATATATATATATATATATATATATTAATATATATATATATATATATATATATATATATATATATTATATATATATATATATATATATATATATATATATATATATTATATATATATATATATATTACTTCTGGTGGGCATATTGCTAATGGTCTACCAAGTTCTTGGAGTTTGGGAGAATCTGAAAAGCTAATTAAAAGGGAAGGCCTGACATGCCCGATATACGCGTTTGAAAAGTGTGTAAGTGAAAGGAAGTTGGAAAAAATATATAAAGGGAATCGAACATTTTGACCAAACCCTTTTTTGTGTAATAAAATTTTTTAGTTTAACGTTACAAGAATGAAATTAAAGGACTAAACATAATTAGGGGGAGAGATTTTTGCATTTTTGTAAAATTTCTGTGGTATCAATGGTTTCGGATATCCTGACACCATTTTTCATGTAACTTTTTTTTCGGTTGACCGATCTTGATGAAACTTTCAGAGATATTGTAGAAAGGGTTTAGCTAGATTTTGATTATCTTATCTCTAATCAAACGTTATGGAGTCAAATTTTTGGACAAGAATTTTTTCCAAATATTTGACCAACTTTTTAGAGATGAGGTATTCAAAATTTGAACAATATATTTTTTAGATTATAGAGAGAGATAGAGATAGATGTTTGGTTACCGATGTGTGTATATGTATTTTTATTTATTTGCTTATTTAATTTTGCTAAACATATTAATAACCTGTGTTACTATTACTGTGTCTTCAACCAACTAATTTGTTCATTCAGTGCTATTTGATCCTTTAGGATGTTCATTTAAACCAGTCATCCTTTTATCTGTTCTACTTTAATTATATATTTTGATTTTATGAAGTAATGTTATTATTTATTCTCAATATTAATCTATTTATTTTTCCTTTTAGATAATTTGAAAATAGATTTTGATATAAATCCGAAACATCATTTGTTTAATATATTTACTTATTCATCATTATTAAATGTAAATTATTAATTACTTTAATTGCTGCTTCCATTACCAAAATTTTTACCGGATACTAAGATTTCAAATTATACCGATATCGATATACCTAATATATACCGATATCACTATATATATATATATATATATATATATATATATATATATATATATATATATATATATATATATATATATATATATATATATATATATATATATATATATATATATATATATATATATATAAATTACCAAAAATTTTCCTTTCTTCCAGATAAATTACCTGAAGATCCACATGCTAATGCATGACACTGTCCTACACACATGCCCGTACTGTCAAGCTTATTTTAAGAGGAGCTTCAATTTACGACAACATATTAAAAAACATGAAAGTAAGTTCTTAAAACTATAAAAAAAAATTATTCTTGGAATTTAAAATGAACACATTGAGCATTTGTGATTTCATTCATTAATTTGTTCCTAGTTTAACAAACTTCTTTATATAAAATTATTCATATTTTTTAAAACATAAGACTGTTTGTGTACCATGACGAAAGGATTGGGTAATAAAATAAGAACTTTTCCTTAGCAATATAGGAAGATCTATGAACTCAAATGTTGTAATTTCTCTTTTGTATTTGAATATGAAAATTTAACTGTCTTATGATGTTACTATCTTATTTTTTATTATTATATATTTCAAAACCAGTGGTTGTATAAAAATATATTTGATATTTAGTTATATATATATATATTTATTTTATAAAAGTATATAAAATGTTTTAAAGTTAAATCATTTGTGATATTTTTTCTTTCTTGTAATGCTGCACTCTATTTTCAGAGGTGAAATTTGAATGTGATTATTGTCATAAACTTTACACTGACAAGTCAACCTTATATGCTCATATTAAGTCTATTCACTTGGAAGAGTAAGTTTGAGATATTTTTATTATTGCTGTTGGATATTAATTTCATTCACTTGGAAAAGTGTTTTTCGTATATATTTTGTTTATTTATTTATTAATGTTGTTGTTTGTGAATTTTTTTTTGAGTTCCTGCTATGTAGAACTACGATATTTTTAAATAGGAAAGGCTCTGATTTTGTAGTATATTTGATAATTTTCAATAATTGTTCAAAAATGGCTATTTGTACTAAAATATTTTATATGTAGCTTTAATTTTTTTCTTACTTACTTTTAATTTCAGATATAGAACGGAATGTGAAGTGTGCTTTAAGCGATTTTATCATAAACCTCATTACCAAGCTCACATGAGGAAGCATACCAAAGAGAAGCCATTTGCTTGTGATCTTTGCCCTAAGAAATTCTCTCATCAGC
>SEYY01005926.1:5000-17500 GCA_009176605.1 Armadillidium nasatum | reverse complement strand
ATATATATATATATATATATATATATATATATATATATATATATATATATATATATATATATATATATATATATATATATATATATATATATATATTGGAAATTTCTATGACGCTGAAACCCCAGAAAGCGCTTGCTGCAGTTCTGGTGACTGCTCTACCAAAAATAAACCTAATTCTATTAAAATTTAGCCTACAATTAATAAAAGAAATTGATAAAGGAACTCACCATTTAAAAATGTTCTTCAAGTGTTAGAACAAAGGGAAAATTAGAGGGATTTACTTTATTTCAAAGATAGTTAACTTCGAGGGTGGTTTATTTGTATAAGCTATTAAGGTACTTTGGTAAAATAAAGGTCTAGCCTAAGGTAGTTCAAAACAAAAACACCTTTCTATCCAAATACCAACTCTCAAAATCTGCTCAAAAAACCAAGGCCCAGTTAAACAGGTAAAAGTCAAGCTAAGTCAGATCAATTGTAATTATTATTATTATTTAAAAAAAAAAAAAAAAAAAAAACGATCAATAATCAAAAAGTCAATCTAACATGATAAAATGATCAAATCTAAGAGTCAATAGTGTTAGGACGTCCTTCTAATAACAGAGTTTTACAACCTCCTACACTAGAAAATTAAAAGACTAAATTATATTTCCTACCATAAGGCTATAAGTAATTTAAAATAGTAATACTAAAAGGGTACTCATTGTATTACCAAAGTTTACCATTACAACAATCCCTGACACGATGAGATTTTTATTAAAACAATGCAATAGTAAATGCTACATTTCAATGTTGTCAAATCAAGAGCTTAACCTCTTTTCTTGTATAAAACTCACATGAAAAATACACAAATTTTGCTTAAATTTTATTTTATAAAGGAGCAGAAAACCGCTTTAAATTTCTTGAAGTAAAAAAAAAATATATATATCGATGATTCGATACAGAGGATAAATATCGATATATCGACTTTAAAAATATCATCAATATTTTTCCGATACTATTGTAAAAAATATCGATATCGATATATATCGGTACTCTTTCGGCATCTCTACTAATAATTAATTATTAGGTAAACTTTGACAATCAAAATTTTTAAACTTTGACAATACACAGTTTATTCGCTTTATTTTCAAGAATTTATATTTTTTTTACTACAATTACATTCTAACTTTTGTCTTTTTATTAGTTTAGATATGATTTTAATTATTATTATAAACTTTGACAAAAGAAAATAGTAATTTTCATTCTCCGAACCATTATATTTTTTGAAAGAGAAGGCAGAACATAAAAGCAATAATGATTTCCATATAAGAAATTCAGAAGAACATTTAGTCATATAGTCTAAAGCTAAAAGATTAATAAACTGTCCCCTACTTTCTAACTCTCTTGACGTGCACTATCTCTGCGACATGACGTTGGCTCTCTATCCCTTTTCTATAGGTACTACAATGGAAGGTGCTTGAGGGAATTTGCCTCTTGCATTCCTCCACCGTTGCGTCGTCCTCGTTGCACAAGGGGTGACCTGCTTTTGCACCAATTTTGTGTGGATCTAGGAAACCCCAGGTTGACCCGTTGTGGTGCCTCTTTCTTTCCAGCCACCTCTGCTCTGTGGAACTCTCTAACATCATCTATTTTTCCTCCTGTATTCTAATCTTCCTCTCTTCAAGGCTTCCGTCTGTGCCCACCTGAGGGATGTGCGTTAGGTCTGTGTTTGAGCGAGTTTTTTTTTTCATTTTGTGTGTGCCCACTCCTTGAAAAGGGCTATGCCCGTGAGTGGCGGCGTTCTGTAAAAAAAAAAAAAAAAAAAAAAAAAATTACTTTCGTGCGCCGACCCGACGAGGGCGTATACCACATTCCCATGAATGACTGTAAAACAGTTATGATTGTTGTGCAGTGGTTGAAATTTTCTTTATTCTTTTCTGCTCTTTCTTCTACTTTACCTAGCTGCTCTTTTAATTTTCATGGCAGCAATTTTATTTTGGGTTTTTGCCTTTAACTTTTGCGGTGCCAATTTTACTTTTGATCTTTTAACATGACGCCCTTGTAGGCATATACAAATGCAAGTGAAATTATGACGAGTGGTGCATGATTCGTTTCAGTAATTTATAGATCTTTAATAGAAATATTTGCCTTTACTGTCTGTATTTAGCATACTTTTGACAAGTTAATAATAATTTAGAAATTAATTATACGAACCAGAGAAACACGACAATTGAAACAATTAATTGAATTACTGCAATAAAGGTCTTATAAGTTGCAACCTATCAGTGAGTTGAGTTTTGAGAATAACATTTACTTTTTAATTTTCACATTCATATTTTTAAAAGTTTAAAAAATTCACTTAGAAAGTTCTTATACCGAATTATAGGTATCTTTTAGTTTTACAAAGCAATTAACCGAGATGTTAAATCGAGCGTTCCTGTTCATCCGATCTGCCCAAAGTTTACCCTTTGATCTGCCAGTATATGTCAAAATAGCTCCTCAATATAGTACAAACGTCTGGATCGTCTGAGTGAAAGAATGAGTTAAAGGAAATTAAGTCGAGATGAATATCTTTAGAAGATGCATTATTTATCGTAACACCCAGGTTCTCGATTGTTTATATGGGAATTTAATCAGATTTTAATGATTTAGTTTCAGACGATTTCCAAACTCCAGATCCACTAAAATTTACAGATTCCTTCATCAGATTAAGTATTCAAATCTGAGATTATTGTTATTTAAAGAGATGTAATGAAGCGAATTTGTTAAATGTATAAAGAACTACATACAATTCGGCTCGCAAAACTGGGTCAAAATGAGTATAAATTTAAAAAACTAAAGATGAGCTGCTGCCCATATCTTGTATTCACAAGACCGGGAACAATAAACAAAGTGTATCGAAAACGAAATTTGAAAATACCCAGACATTCATTGGTAATCCCTTAATAAAATTTTTTAATGAGTTACCTCCAACATAAAGTACATAAAAAAAAATTTGATCCATCCTGATCTCGGTAAAATCCAATGCAAATGCATTTTTACAAAGATCAAGACACTCAATATTTACTAGACTGCAGATACTCCATTAGTAGACTCTTATGTTAAGGAAATTTACTTATTAATTTGGTTTAATCTCCAAAAAACAAAACCCAATTATATTTTGGTTTTACTTGATTAAAAATTTTGCAAATGCTAAAATCCTTTCTAAAAATTTTTTACATCAGAAAAACGCCTGTTCATATACTTCAAACTGATTTTAAATTAAGTTATACCTTTTTGTATATGACTGCGAGGTGGTGTAAGATCAAGAGCTCTTCATGTATTAAAAAAAATGAAAGAATAACATGTAAGAGAACTTCAATGAACATAAAAATAGCAGAAGTAATGATTTTTCACATGAATGATACAAGTAAACTACTACCACCAGTTTTCTTTAGTTTTAGTCTACCTTTGAAGAAAACACAGTTCAATAATTCAAGAACACAATTATTGAATATAAAATTAAAACAGAACTTTATATATATTTAATGTAAAAGATATCAAAAATGGTTTTCCTAAAAATACAAGAAATTGATATATATATATATATATATATATAATATATATATATATATATATATATATATATATATATATATATATATATATATATATATATATATATATATATATATATATATATATATATATATATATATATATATATATATATATATATATATATATATATATATATATATATATATATTAATAGAATGAGAGAACGGATGCACTCTTAAATAATAATAAAAATGATAATTATTATTATTAGTTTAACAGCCTTTGCTATATCCTAACTTACATATTATGCTACTATAAATTAATGTAGACATAAGATAAAAACAAAATACTTGTTTGTAATTATCATAGAACTTAAAATAATAAAATATTAAAAATCATTCGCAACAAAAACACAAGCCAAAATCTTTTACCCAGCAACTCGTAATCAGTTTATGTTTGACAACAGTTAATTTTATATGAAAAAATTCATATGCTTAATTAAATAAAAAAATCTTAAGTTATCATAATTTGTCAATCATAAACTTTAAAGCAAAATAGGAGAATATAATATTAAGCGATAGAAACAAAACATCATAAATAAAACAATAATAACAACAACAAAAATTCCTTATTTGCTAAACTAAAATAAATTCCGAGTACCAGAACAAAAAACATTTCTCAAAGTAACTTTGAGTTCGTTCAGCCATTAACCTTTCCGTAACTTTAATACTTCTATAAGCACCATTCGTTAAAAATCTGAAAAATTAATAATATATATATATATATATATATATATATATATATATATATATATATATATATATATATATATATATATATATATATATATATATATATATATATATATATATATATATATATATATATATATATATATATATATATATATATATATATATACACACACTATTGGAATACAGTTCTCTTTTGATAAGGGAAGACGGTATTACAATTAATACATTAACTTAACTAAAATGCTCAATTTAAACTATCTCATCAAATACGTTAATTCAAGTATACTTGCATACAATTATGCTCCTATTTCCCCCTAATATTTAATTAAAATTTGCATAATTTCAATTAAAAAATACTCAGATGTTTAAACATTTAAAAACCAGAGACAATCATATGGCTGAAAACTCTAACAATAGTGTTTAGTCCAATTACCAATACTAAATCACCCATTTACACCTCATTCTAAGATAATGTAGAATTGAAATAAAATTTAATTAATGAGGTTGCATCGGGTAATACTATACCGTACCAAAGAAATTTATCTAGCAAATTACATGGTATCATCTATTTAAAAAATTATATTTAGGCTTAATCTAATGTCTATTCTTCCTTAACAGGACCACAACTATAATAATTGCGTTAATCATCTTATTTACTATTGATTTATTGACATAAGAGCTTGTCTTTATACACTAAGATTTTTTAAATGAAAATTTGATACTTAGAATGCGATCTTTCAATAATGTTTAATTGTACAAATATTTTACGTATTTTACAGACTTATTCCACTAACAAGCCAATAAATCTGTGACTGTTTAAGCATTTGATCAGTACATATTACAATACAGTACTTCTACTCACAAGGAAGTTGTGCAATATAGTGATTATTATTAACTTTTTTAAGACATGAAGTAAGAAGCTTCTTAAACCTCTCCTTGTATAAACCCAAAATAAAATCAAATATAAATACTACTACTCTCGCCTCTGTTCTATTAAGCAATTTACAATCACACCACTACGATGCGTCAATAAACTGTATTGAGAACCTTTTCATTGCAATTGCCACAAATATGGGTATGTATGCCTGTTTCTTTTTTTTTTATTACTATTATTATTGAATATCCAAGTATTTATCAAAAAGTTTGGGAACGACGGTGCCTTGTCTTGTCCCAGAGTAAAAATGGGGGGTTGTGTGCATGCCAAAAATTCATTTTTTTAAGCAATTCTTACCTGAAAATCGCATCTTGAAGACCTAACAAAGAGTTTACCATGAAATCTTAAATTCTTAACACCTTAAAATTTTACTGTTATTACTTTACTAACAGTACCGATTAAAGATAAATTCTCTTGTTTTAATTCACCTTTTTCCAAATAATTCTAAAATGTAACCAATTTTCCCTAAGCCATTAACTGTAATACTTCCATCTTGCTGAAAGTACGTCCTGAAAAGTATTTAAATAGAGTACTAAATTATAATGGTTTCAGAAAAATTAAGCTATGAGATGGTGATATAGTCACAAGTACAAATTAGTTTAAAAGTGAATTTAATAATAAAAGGAATTAATTACCTACCAATTTTTATTCTCGTGAGGTACATAGGATGAAGATTCTTTCATAATGACCCATGAATTCCAAGTCAAATTCTGGGAACTAACTAAAAATGTCCTAGTTTTTCTGTTCCATGTACATTCTTCTTCAATCTCTACATTGTCAACATTGAGAGAAGGTACCTAACAAATAAAACATAAAAACTAATAATAAACTGTATTAAATATAACAAGAGAATTTTAAAAAGTACCTAGTCAGAAGCTGGTACTGGGTAAAGCATTGAAGGTTTACAAAGTAAAAACTAATATTCACACCATAATATTCACTTTCCTAAAAGCTAATTTACACACATGTAAGTAATCTGATTAAACTATAGTCCTCTTTACAACATGCGGGGTGTAACTTTAATAGCAAACTACAAATCTACAAAGCAGACTTAGTCATTATACACTATATGATATCCAGTACTGTACTTAAATTCTGCTCAATTTTCTTTTAAAACTAATACGTTCTTAACTGCAGTATATTTTTAATATTAAAACAAATTTAATAGTATATTTTTAATTTTAAAACAAATTTAATAGTATATTTTTAATTTTAAAACAAATTTTAAATGCACTATAACCTATATAAAATACTACTGAAATTACTCTTGCATACATTGATTATAAATATATATAATTACCGTTCTTAAGAAATGAGGTAAAACATTTCTACAAATTGCGATTCGTTTTGTGTAACGCAATCCATCACTTAATAATTTGTTTTTAACAATATTGGATGATACAACATTGGGATCATATTTATTAGGATACTTTGCTAAGTGAGTTGCTGCAACATTTTCCACAGGTTCATGATAAATGTGATGCACATTTATTGTTACTGTCATACCTGAAAAAAAAAAATAAAAAATAAAATATAAAAATATATATATATATATATATATATATATATATATATATATATATATATATATATATATATATATATATATATATATATATATATATATATATATATATATATATATATATATATATATATATATGTGTGTGTGTGTGTGTTTTTTTTTAAGAAGATTTTCTGGTCTCAAGATATTGATATATCAATTATGATATCACTTAAAATTAATAATTGATAATTTTTAAATTATTTTTCTGTTATTGGCAAGATATTTTTTTTATGTTAATATGAGTATCTCTGTAAAAATGAATTAAAGATACAATTTGTTTGACAAACTAAAGTCTTCTTGCTTTATTTTTGTAAGTAGCCTATTTTAAATCAATAATTGTAATTAGTGAAAAAAAGAAAAAAAAAAAGTTGTAAAATGTGTAATTTTAGACAAAAGGCTTAAAAGCCTTTGTGTATATTAAAGGTCATCTTCTATCTTAAAAACTACTGCATTGCAAATGTGCTTTTAAGTTACAAAGATGCATCATATATAATATACTTTTTGTTGAAAATTAAAGCAGTAATGCAGGTGACATTTATTGGTAGCAGAATAATGACTTATTGACTGGTTGTTTCAAAAGTCTGTGTAAAAGACAATTTATGAAGTCAATAGGTCATTGTTAAAAAAAAAAAAAAGCTACATGAGAGCAGACATGCTGAGATAAGTTGACTTGATTCTGATTAGATTAGGTTAGGTTAAATTATGTTAAGATAGGTTCTGTAAACTCATTAGGTTAGGTTAAGTTTGCTTATGTTAAGCTACATTACACTAAGTATTAAATTAGTTTGCAGTTAAAGTTAATTAGGTCAAATTGAAAATCTTGTCACTTTTAAGATCACGATCATTTTGTAGGATCCTTGGTTAGTTTTATGTGGTTAAGAAAGTATATACAACTTTGTCTTTATCAACTCTCCTTCTCCCACTAATTCTCTCCAATCACTTAGCTTGTTGAATTGTTGCATCACTTTCTCTATACTATTGCTATTACAAAAGACACTGCCCTTTCAAACCTCTCTCATCACATACCTTCTCCTTTGAGAAGAGCTCATGCGATATGTTTTTCTACACAGTCTAATCCTTTCTCTGTCCAACTCTCTGATCCCAGACTTAACCATTATGTTCAATCTTCCATGTACTCTACTGGTAAAGTTTGGAACACACTCCCTTCATCTATATTCCCAATTTCCTATGAATTACACACCTTCAAACATCATATCTCGGGACATGTTGGCCTTTAATCTGACCAGGATCCTGATTTGCTCCTTTCTCTGGTGGAAATTTGGTAGGCCTCTGGCTTTTGCCCACCATAGGTAAAATAAAATATATATATATATATATATATATATATATATATATATATATATATATATATATATATATATATATATATATATATATATATATATATGGCTTAGGTGTAGATTGTTTCTGACCTTCAATATTTTTTATATCAATATTTTTTTATGTCAATATTTTATTTTAATTGATACTTTTATACCTAACGAATTTCAGCTACCTTTGACTGTTCAAGATATAAGTGTAATTTGTTCTTTTCAGTTAAGATACCTTAAATTTAGGTTATGTTACAAACTATACGTACATTAAAATTATTATTATTATTTAGGTTAAATTACGGCATCTTCGGTAGTTCAGGTTATAAGTCGAATTAGGTTCTGCTAGAAAAGTAAGTAATAATAATTGTGTGTGTGTCTACTGTAATAGTACCTCTGGCAACGTTCTTGTTTACATTAGGCTTCTCCAATATTTTCGATTATCGATATTTTCGGACAATCGAAAGTCAGAAACAATCTACACCTTTACCTATTTATATATATATATATATATATATATATATATATATATATATATATATATATATATATATATATATATATATATATATATATATAAATGGTACAAATCTTTCAGCACTCCCTCTTCATGATGCTTACCCAGAAGCAATAATTGGTGCATACCAGAAAATGTCACATGAAATTATTGAAGATAATTTTTATTTTATTTCTATGGTTTTATTAAAAAACTGGTTAATCTGGATGTCTACCGGCACATCCTGTAGAAATAATCTTGCAGCTTCAACAACAATTTATGCCACTCGGTGTTTGTATGTCCATTAAAAACCTCATGAACATCTTTACTGCCTCCTCTTGACGACGCCCACGTCCCAATGTAAAAAATTTGCTACAAGTGTTATTCATCTTTCTATGTAGTATGTCCAAACTTTGGTATGTGTCTTACACATCTTAGGTGGTAGAACTCACATTTCTCATTACAAAATTTATAGCCTAGGACTTTTCGTCTTATCAGCTGTTTTACTCTTTATTTTTTTCAGTCTCTGCCCATTGAACTGTTGTATCACTCTATCTATACTATCGCAATTACAACAGAAACGGCACTTCTTAATTCTAATTCTATGAGTTTTACCAAAAGTCTATGAAGTCTATGGGTTTACCTAAAGTCCTGTTTTGACCGTGTTGCCAGTTAACTTACCTTAAAATACCTTAAATTCCCCACAATCTGTGATCTCCATAGACTTTTACTACAAAAAGTCTATGGATCTCCCTAATCTCCCTACTTACGTTTAACTACCAGCATATTTTCCATGCTTTTTTAAAAGATTTTTAATTTGGCTGCTTCAATGTTGCTAAAGTTTATACCCTTTGATGTTGCCTTGAAATAAATTAACAATAAGAAAATCAATATAAAATTACTCTGTAAACAAATTATTATTTAGCTATAATTTAAAATAAAAATTACTTCAAAATTGTCCTCGTCATATCTTCAAATGTTGATACATTTTATTTAAGCGAAGGAAATAATTTACTTTTTATCAATTTTGCTATAACCTAATGTATCATTATGTGTGAGAAACTCACTTTTTCCATCATTTATTACCTATATAATAACAATATGCTAGTTTACTTTAGATTTCTCTACAAGAAAAGTTCATCACCCATAAAAAAAAAAAATTAAAAAAAAAAAAAAAAAACTAATCGAAAGTACTCTGTAGCGTACAAAACAGTAATTTTGAGTTATATTTTAATTAATTTTCGTACCGAAAAATATCGAAGCTAATATTAATTTAAGGGAAAATACATACCTTTTATGGGGAAAAAAGTTTAAAACTTTTAATATACCTACGAGTAGAGATTTTTCTCTACATCTGGCAATATTGCATATATTATTCAGAGCATCTTAAAGTCGAGGTCGTCCATAAACTATGAGGTCATCAGAAAAGTCCGGTTAGGTAGCGAGAAGTTCTTTTGAATATTTTCGATTGTATTTTTTACTTACAGTGACTGACAAAGGTGTTTGTGTTTGAGAAGTCCTCGGCCACATAATAATAGTTTGAGCCTAGTAGTGTACACTATAATTTTTTTTAAAATATCCGCTAAACTAAAAGGTCTTAATGAATAATTAACTTGACGAGAATCACACGTTTTATTAATTAAATTTTTTTTTTTTAATTTTTTTTTTTTAAATTTTATATTTTAACATTTTTATTTTATATTATTTAGCCTTATGGTAAGAAAATATTTATGCCTTTTATCCTAAGGTTGGAGCTGTAGAATTCTGTAAAGGAAATTAGTTCCTTACCTTAGACTCCCAACTTGATCCTTTTTTATTACTTTTAGTTTGAGTTTTTGATTATTATTCGGATTGAGTTGGAGAATTACTTTTAACTTCGAATTTATTGTTTATGACTTGACGTTTACTATTTTAAAACAACTAAAATTTTGTGCAGAGTTTGAGTGTTCTTGCTATTTGGGTAAGAAAACAGTTAAATCCTGCCTTAGCTAAATTTCCCGTTTTTATAACAAAATCCTACTTTAATAGCTTTCACTAAAAGCTTCCCTTTAATTGAATTATTTGAAAACATTTTGATGGCAAGTTTTTATTCATTGTATATTTTTATTCGTTTCATTTAAGTTTAGGCTATAACTTTATTAACTTTATTTTTGATTAGGATTAATTCTTATTAGAGCAGTCACAGAACTGCATTTAATGCCTTTCTGGAGTTTCGGCGTAGTTGATAATTCCCAATAACACACACACACACACTACATATATTATATATAATATATATATATATATATTATATATATATATATATATATATATATAATATATATATATATATAATATATAATATATATATATATATATTATATATATATATAATTTAAAAATGCTCAAGATAAAAAGATATTCAAGATATTTAAAATAAATTTAAGAGCAACAGGGACAAGTTATACAATACCCATCCACTTTCACAAGATTAGGCCAACTTGTAATTTTTTATGTTATCCACTATTACCACTGCTACAGCTTGTATCAAGTTAAATAACCAATCAAAAAGGATTAAAAATGAAAAAAAAAACATTATAACCAACCACACATAAATTTCAGTTACTCCTATTATATAATGGTCTTATTCGCACTTGTATGAAGTACTGCTCTCACAATTGGGGAGGGTCCAATTCTTCCACTCTTCTGGAGAGGGTTAAGTCTAAAGCTAAAAGATTAATAAACTGTCCCCTACTTTCAAACTCTCTTGACCCTATATATCTGCGACGTGACGTTGGCGCACTATCTCTTTTCTATAGGTACTAATATGGAAGGTGCTCGAGGGAATTGGCCCCTCGCATTCCTCCAATATTGTGTCACCCTTGCTGCACAAGGTGTGCCCTCCTTTCGCACGAATTTTGTGTGGATGCCCGTTGTGATGCTTCCTTTCCAACCACCTCTGTTCTGGGGAACTCTTTGCCATCTTTTTTCTTCCTGTATTTAATCTTCCTCTTTTCAAGGATTCCGTCTGGATGCGTGTTAGTTTCGGGTTTGAGTGGGTTTTCTTCCTCTTCTCTAATTGTAAATGCCCCATCTTTGAAAAGGACTCTGCCCGTGTGGTGATAAACTGCACAAAAAAAAAAAAAAAAAAAAAAACACTGACTCCCAATTCAATTAAGCAAACTTCCGTGACTAATTTTTGCTATCACTCTTACCATCACTATACCTACGGCAAGGTAAAATTTCACATAAAACATGAAATTAAAGAAAATATATGCACGTTGTAAAGTCTCATGTAACCTGAATCCCTAAAATATAACTCTACACTTTGAGTATCTTTTAAACAAAAATAGGCCAAGTGTCTTTTTAAAAAAAAAATAATTCAAAAAATACAAAATTAATTCCCAAACAGTAGTCAATAACCAAATCATTCACATACTTATCGCCGTTAAATAATGTACAGAAGGCTCTACCACCTAGCTACGCCACCACCCCCAAAAAAGAAGACATAGTTGCTTGACTTTGGTTGGTTGCTCCTGTAACCAAGGAGCACCTCAGCAGAGTGCCAGTATCCCCAGTAGGGGTTCCAAGCACCCTCCTTTGAATTCTAATAGGTACCGAGTTGCTACAGTGATTCGAAGCAGAACTTGAAAACCGTTCTTCTATGCCTCCTTTTTTTTCGGGAGGAGGCGAAGCTCGGTGGAAGAACCTTCTGTAAATTGTCTAACGGCGACGTTGTTGTCAATGGTTTCGAATACTGAAGTGGGGAAATTTTCCCTCTGTCTTATTATTGCTAAAAATTTCGTCGCTACAGCTGTTGTGCCCATGTTGGCGTTGCTTGACTTTTGACTGGTTGATCCTGTAACCAAGGAACACCCCAGCAGAATGCCAGTATCCACAGTAGGGGTTTCAAGCACCC
>SEYY01005924.1:0-15880 GCA_009176605.1 Armadillidium nasatum | reverse complement strand
TATATATATATATATATATATATATATATATATTAAATACACTTTTTTAAGGAGGATATGAAGACAACAATCACGTCAGTTTCTTTAAAAAGAATGTCTTGATTTCTTCGTTATGTTTTTCAATACAATTTTTCTCTCGCAATGTTTAAATTTCTTTTCATTATTGAATAAATATTCAGAGATTCCTTTTCTATTTTCAACCAATTAGAGGAGAAGGCGTTGATCTTGCGTCTTGAATTTTTGATGACGTCAAAATAGGATTATATTAAAAAAAAAAAAATTAAATTTTTGTGTAAAGAATGGTATGAGCGTGATGAATACATTTTATAATCATACAGAAAGCCATAAATGGACGTGGTACAGATGGAGCTGGGAAGAGCAGAGATGTAATGATAAATCTATGATTACTTGATATTAACAAACAATTAAAGAATATTTACAGACGTTAAAAGTATACCGTCGGTATCGGGAGACTCGGATCACTGTATGGTGTTTGGGAAGATGAGGTTAGAGAGTGTGAAGCCCTTTAAATGCAAAAAAAGGAAAATGTTTATGGTGGAGAATCTACGGGATGAGGAATGTAGAGATAAATTTGAGAAGAAGATGGAGGAGAAAAGAAGAAATTTGAGGATGGACGTGGATGAGAGTTGGAAAGAATTGAGAGATGCTTTAATAGAAGTATCAGAGGAAGTTATGAAGGTGAAGACTACATATGGAAGAAAGAAGAAACAGACAACATGGAGGACTGAACAAGTCCAAAGGGCGGTAAAGAGAAAGATGGGATATTTTAGAAGGTGGATAAAGACAAGAAAAGTGGAAGATAGAGAAGAATATGTAGAGGCGAGAAGGGAAACGGAGAAAATAAAAAGAAGAGAGAAGAAAAATACATGGGAAAGATTGGGAGAGGAGTTGGAGGCGAATCTTATGGGGTCAAGAAAGCTAATATACAGCATTGAAAAAGCTATAGAAAAGGCCCAACCACACCAACATATTCGATAAAAAACGACAACGGAGACTTACTCATAAACCCACAAGAGATTAGTAGAAGATGGGAGGAATACTTCAATCAGTTGTTAAATATACCGAGCAAAATAGAGGAGGATGAATATGATGAGGAAGTGCTGGAGGGGCCGGAGAAGGAGGAGGAGGTGTGGCCGATTACCCCTGAGGAGATGGAATACGCAATTGGCATTAGGAAAAACGGTAAGGCGACAGGGGAAGATATGCTACCGGTGAAGATATTGAGGGGCGCTGGATGACTGAGGTGATGAATAAGTGCTGGAATGAGGGGAAAACACCACAGGAGTGGAAAAAATCGATAATATGCCCTATATTTAAAAAAGGGGATAGGACAAACTGTAAAAATTATAGAGGAATTGCGTTAATGAAAGGTGTATGAAAGGTGTTTATTTTCCAATGAAAAAAAGTCACTTGAGCGGGCAGTTTGAGATTAGTGCCGTTTTCTTTGAGTCATAGCATCTTAAGCACCCGTCAGTTTCTTAATCCTGGCTTAAGCTAGCTTTGGATGGCTTTAAGTGGCTTTCTAAGCAATCTTTCAGTTTGACTAAGACAACGGAGTTTTCGAAAATCTTAATCAGCTGTTCTTTTTTAAAAAAAATTTCATTCTGTTATTCGTCAAAAAGGTTGGATAGTCTTGCGATTTTTCTGATGAAGAAAATGTTGCAATATTGAAATATTTTTTTTTTTAAAAAAAATTAATAAAAAATAAAAAAAAAAAAAAAAAAAAAAAAAATTTATAATATATATATATATATATATATATATATATATATATATATTATATATATATATATATATATATATATATATATATATATTCTACTATACACTTCCTATACGCTTTCTATTCCCAATTTTCATCACCCCACACAACCTTTTCGCAACCTCTACTACAGATCACGTCAATTTACACCATTCCACTTCAACATCCTCCACCTCCCTCCTCTTCTCTTTTATTCCTCTTATGTAGTAGCCTCTAATTCATTCTCTTTCCAACCATTTTACCCGTACCACCTCCACCACTCTTTTTCTCACTTTTACCTTCTCCCAACCTCCCTAACCTTGAGTCTCGCTACTACTAAATAATAGTCAGATATAACCATAGCTGCTCCTCTTAATACATTTACATCTAATAATCTACTCCATTACTTCCTCTCTTCTCATCTTACACATACAAACTCCAACAGTGTATATATATATATATATATATATATAATATATATATATATATATATATATATATATATATATATATATATATATATATATATATATGCCGAAGATTGTGATGAAAAATAAGAAAAGAACAGCTGCAAAAGTTACTTCTAAACTGAATATCATTCTTGCAATCGATAAACTTTTTCTAAAAGGAACAAGTGTCAGAAGTGAAGAGAGTGGTGAAACACTCACAAGGATTGGACTGCAGACTAATGGAAGACAATCCTTTGGTTAATTGAATTGACCTTCGCAATGCACCGTTCATAACTTCCGGACTAGTTTACATATGTAGAACAGCCTCCCAGAAATATGATCTGGACTGTTTTATGCATAATAAAACATGAAGGAGGTTCCGTCGTAGTTGTAGTTTGGTTAGCCAAATCCTGATATTCTGCATACTCAATTACTACAATTCATGATAATTTAACTGCAAGAGATTTAGGTGCTCATTATGTGTGAATGGAGTAATCCAATGATGGAAAGACTTTCTTGGGGGTAGCTCTTTTTATCAAGACAATACAAGTTTGCATACAGCTCATGTTGTCCAGCCAAGGTTTGACGAACTATGAAAATGAGGTTTCATATCTCACTTGACCCCACAATCCCTGTGGTCAGTTTTGGACAATACGGTTTTTTAATCGCTATCCACCACCAGCATTATTCCTTAAATTTCTTCTAGTTTTGCTTGAGCAATGATATAACATCCCATTATGCGCATCCAGGGTTTATATTTGTTCATTTCCTGAAGAATTCAGGTAATTATGAATATGAAAGGTAGTCCCACAATATAAGAAATAAGTTCATTCATTTACTAAGTTTGTATAATTTTGTTTAACCCATATAAACTCACATGAACATTCTTCCATTAAAATTGCTTAAAATAGTTAAATTTACGAAAAAAATACATATGTCGTTCGAAAAAAAAACATGAAAATAACCGTTTTCTTTCATAATATGAAATTTTTGCAACATATTTCAATATTTGGTAATGATTTTTTCCTGATGGTGTGTTAATTAGGCCTAATTTGATTGATGTTTATCTATGAAAATGTCAGATTTTATATGATTACGTATGGTTTTATTACTTTAGCCTACTAAAAAACCCTCATTTTTAATTGATATTTGAGAAATAATTTACTATCAGCATATTAAATTTTACTGTAGAATGTTGCTAAGAGAATCTTAATGTCTGTTTTACACTGTAACTGTAAAGAAAGATGAAGTTAGAACCTAAAATGATTTAATATGCGTTACTTTAATTTAAAAAACTGGAAAATAATCGGTTATTAATGGTAAAAAAGGAGGATCCTAACTACAAAACTCAAAAAAAGATTATCATTTTGGCCTAATTATGTTTATATGTCTGAAATATGTACGAATTTTCACATCATTGGCATGTTGTTTCAATTCAACTGTGCTTATTCTTGTGTTATTTGATGTATTTATCATTAAAATCATTATGTTAAATGAAAAACAAACTCAATTCATAAGGATAAATTTATGATGGTCACCTTTCTAATACTATAAAATCCGATGTTTGAAGAAAAAATTGCTAATAATTTTGAAGAAAAGGTGCTTTGAAAGGGTAATTTATCTATTTATGCTTCATTGAATAACCTCATGAAGCCATTTTTATATATTTGTAGACATTCTTATGTATTGAAAATGGATGTTAATTAACTTATTTTTTAATATATAAGTGTTTTCTTTTGTATTTTAATACATAAGTAAGGACATAATAATAAAAAAGAACTTTAAAAGCTAAATATTTTTAATTTATCTTCAATTAATTAATATTTTTATCATTTTGACTTTATTTATGCTAATATTCAATGTATAAATTTGTTTGTTATGGTTAATTTGATGAATTTTCCAATTTAAATACAGATTGACGTTTGTTAAAATTGCTTAAAATAGTTAAATTTATGAAAAAAATTCATATGTCGTTAGGAAAAAAACATGAAAATAACCGTGTTTTCTTATATATATATATATATATATATATATATATATATATATATATATATATATATATATATATATATATATATATATATATATATATATATATATATATATATATATATATATATATATATATATATATATATATATATATATATATATATAAAAGATTAAAATTATAATTGTTATTCATTTAAATTTCCCAGGATATTTTACAGACCAAAAACGAGAAAATAAAGCGTGAATAATTTGTTTATTCATAAGGCATTATTATTATAATTATTCAATTTTATTTAACAAAATTAATTTTCCGACATCAATTTTATTTTTTTAAATTATTTTAGACTATTTGTTTTTTAATAAACACACTTATTTAATTTTCTACTTCACATAAAATACTTTAGAAAAACACGTACAGGACTTTTACATTAGCTCATGTTAAGATCACTCTACTAACTAGACTATATATCACTTCCCCACCGAGACCCGGAGTGAACATTCGAAGGAGTTTTCTTGGGAAGATGTAGTCGTGGTAGAAACATCAGGGGCTTCTGAAAAAAGTTTGAATGGAGTTTCCATGATGACTGGTTTCAATCTCCTAATGAAAAGGACGTCAGTTCAATCATAAAACAACGATCCATACGTAGTATAACTTTGAAAGCGCCACTGTAAGGAGTCTCTAATGACTTATTTACAAAAAACATGAGAACAGGTTTGAAGTTCCTTGGGTACATAAGAATGATTTTAAGAAGGATGAAAAGTAGAAAGATCTTTGAAGTCCAATTCTTCTACATGTACCATGAATTTCTTCATGAAGTCCAAGTTTTGCTTGTTGTTTGGGGTTGATTGAAGAATGTCCTTAGGACAAGGAGGAGTTTTTACAGTGATGGATTCAAAAGCTGAATGCATCGAAGACTGAGGAGGAGGATGGGTAAGGACATCAACCAATTTTCTTTTTTGGCAATTAGTGAAGTCTTGGGACATCGATGAAAACGTTTTATTTGAGAGTTAGACACAAGATGATAAGCTAAATCCGAAGGCGGTGAAATCCTATCATGTGAGATAATTCGGTGAAGAATTAACTCTCAAACTGAGATCCTCTGCCTGATATGATGTAAGGTGGAACGCCTAATCTTGATTTCCACTTCTTGAAAGCATTAGCTACTGGTAATACGGAATGTTTCAGTCCACTTTGTGTTATGATCGATGCAGGTAAGTGAAGAGCGAAAAACTAAAGTTAAAGATCCACTGGTTGCAGAAGGAGGAAATGGGCCAATGATTTCAATGCGAACTGTTTCAAATCTTGAAAAAGAAATTTCGACTGGAGTAATTGGTTGCTTGGTGTGACGATGGACCTTATAAGCTTGATACTGTTTACGAGTGAGGACGAAAAGTCTGATGTCACGATCCATACAAGGCCAAAAATATCTTATCTTGATTAATCGTAGAAAGCTCAAAATTTGATCCAGAAAAAAAATTTTTTCCTTTTTTTGCTTGAGAAGGCAAAAAAAAAAAAATTTTTTTTAGGTGTACAATTGGTGACATTGCCCAATTTGTCCAGAAGTAGTGAGAAAATACAGGTGGCTAAATCTTCTGTCGTTAGATTTATTTGATATAAATATATTTAATTTAAAATCAGATTTATAAATCAAACTTTTTAGTAAATAAAAAATAGTAGTGTCCAATATATATATATATATATATATATATATATATATATATATATATATATATATATATATATATATATATATATATATATATATATATATATATATATATATATATATATATATATATATATATATATATATATATATATATATATATATATATATATATATATATATATATATATATATATATATATATATATATATATATATATATATATATATATATATATATATATATATATATATTTTAGCATATAAAAAGAAAGAAAAAAACTAGTCAAGTCTCTATTTTTTATACACTGAAAAGAGAGGCAAAATTGAATTCTAATTAAAATTCAGTTTGGATAAAAATGAAAAATAACTTTTGAATCAAATTATTTTTCCATTTTTATTTCAAATATACATCATATTTTTATGGTATTCATAAAGATGATGATATATATTTGATATTATTTAACAAATCGATTTTACAATTATTTATAACTGCCCTTCTTTTATTATTTTTTTATGCAAATCTCTGCATTGGACTGCTGCTTCTCTGGGATCATCATTATTATTATTATTATTATTATTATTATTATTATTATTATTATTATTATTATTATTATTATTATTATTATTATTATTATTATATTTTCTCAAACTCAAAAATTATCCTGTATATAGTCAATGAATGCTGAGGCATATTTAAGAGATGGTAAATATAGTCACAAACATTCATTGACTGGTATTGCACATTTTTATTAATGTAATTTTATCAACTACAGGTGAATTCTTGTTTTACTGCTTTACTTCTTATCTTGCTTACTGACTTACTGCAGTCCTTTAATTAATCCGATAAATGTTGACTGTTGGTGATGTTTGCAAACCTCATCCTTCGTTCGTAGTTCAGATTCAGAACACATATTTCCTTTACGCACCATCCAATAATCTGTACTTTTTTGCACCTGTACAAAAAGTGCTCTTAAAACGCCTTATGTTGCTAACAAAAACGATCTTAATAAGTAACTACGAAGTCGCATCGACTGAACAGCACAGTGAATACAAGCAGACTGAATAAAGTTAATAAGTGTTTGTTGTCTCTTATATAACTGAATTATATATTTACAATTTTTTACCTTAACATTTATTGATATTAAAGCTAAACTCTAAAAACTGGATTTAAACAAAGAATAGATTTAATTTTCAATGAAATCGAATACCAGTTTTGCCTGCTATAAATTATGACGAAACTTGTTAATTCCCAATTTAAAAATAAACGAAGAAACGCGATAGTAATATCACCCAATTTTCGTTTTCATCAAAGAAAATTTGATAGATATAAATAACTGATCAATCACAAACTAAAATTGCCTGAAATCGCTTCTTCATCATCGAAACTCAACAAGTACCGTTATCCAGACTTTTATGGCGTTGCTTTTCATTACTGTATATATATATATATATATATATATATATATATATATATATATATATATATATATATATATATATATATATATATATATATATATATATATATATATATATATATATATATATATATATATATATATATTACTTTGTTTTAAGCATGTTTTCCTTGGGATATCTCAATGAGATGTGTGAAATATTTGTCTATTTTCATTTAAGTTTGAATTATCGAATTTTTTCTTATGACAAAAGTATTTGGTATTTAGATAGAAATACTTCGTTTTGATATTTATCTCTTTATTGTTAATTCTGAACAAATTATTATTATTATTATTATTATTATTATTATTATTATTATTATTATTATTATTATTATTATTATTATTATTATTATTATTATTATTATTATTATCATTATTATTAGCATAGTAGTATTAATGATAGTATTAACTTTATAGTTATAACTATAGTAATTAAAACTTTAATTTATATTCCTTGAAATTGTCTTTACTGTAGTAGTTTAGTTTGAATAATTATAAGCATTGAGAAGTGGGTCAATTTGGCAGAAAGGCCAAGACATACTCTCTGTGCCTCCATTGAGAATTTGTCTCCCATTTTCTATTTTCAGCACAAACGACAGACTCCATTTCGTTTGGTTAATTTTTTCCCTTTTGCTTATTTCCGATTCGTTGAAAGGTGTTCCATCACCCCATGTAAGCCTATGTGTTCTTTCATCCATGTTTAAATCCACTGTAAAGAAACTTCCATCTAATAAAACGGAAAAAAAGATTAAAGGTTGATTTTTTTTTTTTTTTTTTTTAAAGAAATTTTACAGGAATAGACTGAATCATTCTATTTGTATATTTAAAAAGAAGAAAATTTATATCCTAATTTTTTCATCTAATTAAAAGATATTTTTTTGAATTATTTCACTTTTCAAAATTTAGATTTTGTAGTTTATTTTAAAGGAGAAATTAAATTTGCTGGTTTAATAAAGAAAGACTTCCTTTAATTAAACATAAACAATGACTCTTTTTAAAAATATTTCAGTATTGGACATAAAAGTTCGAATTTCAATCCTTTTAATTATATTAATTTTTTCTGTTAAACTCAATTAGTGTCCCCTTTCAAATTAATCTGAATGCATAAAATAAACAAAATCTATAAGATATACATCTATAAGATATAATTTATAAGATCTATAAGATAAACAAATTGACAATAACTTATAAATATATATAATAAATACCGAAAAAATGTCCGAAGTCTCTTCTACAAAGAGCAAGACTCTCAAAACGTTGGAGAGTCTTCGGAAGAATCAATTTTCCATTGAAGAAATTTTTTTGGCAAATTTCATTCAATTCTTCATTTAAATGAAAGTTTTCAATTACTGAATAAAAAACTCCATCAGAGCCCACACAAAAAGAACCATTGTCTGTATATATATATATATATATATATATATATATATATATATATATATATATATATATATATATATATATATATATATATATATATATATATATATATATATATATATATTCTTTTTTATATCTCCTCCAGTGGGCAAAGGTCGGAGGCCTACCGAATTCCACCTGAGTTAAAAAAAACACTTTTCTGGTCAGTTGTGGCCGACGTGTCCAGATACACGGCGTTCGAAAGTATGCAAGTCAAAAGAAGTTGGGAAAACAGATAAAGGAAACCTGTTCCAGACTTTACCAGTAGAGGATATGTAAGATTGAGCATAGCGGTTAAGTCTGGGGTCGGAGAGTTGGACAGAGAAAGGTTGAGACTGTGTAGAAAGTCGTGTCATCCAGGCTCTTTTCAACGGGAGAAGAGAGAGTTCAGAAGAGCAATGTCCGTTGTAATAGCGATAGTATAGAGAGAGTAACGCAACAATTCGACGGGCAGAAAGAGATTGAAGAGAGTTAGTAAGATCAGGAGATTTGATGAGACGAAATGCCCTAGACTCCACCTTCTCAAGGAGAACTGTATGAGTGGAGCCACCCCAGATGTGTGAAGCATACTCTATACAGGGACGAACAACACCCCTATACAGAGCAAGCAACTGAGGTGGCGTGAAGTAATTCTGAAGGCGCCTCATAACACCCAACCTCTCAGAAGCTTGTTTAGAGAGAGAAATAATGTGATCTTTCCAAGAAAGATCACGAGAAAAGAAACCCCAAGAATATTAAGAACAGATAGATGTAGATTTGAGTTGTGTGCTTTCGAAGAAGATATCATAGTTGTGTGGAAGATTGTGTCGAGTGGAGAGATGGAGGAATTGATATTTTGAGGCATTGAAAACAAGCCATGTTTTCTCTGCCCCAATTTGAAATACGTGAAAGATCAGAGGTTAGTTGCTCCAAGGCTACCTTTCTCGAGTCTAATAACTGTTGTTGGGATCGACATCTTTCAAACTGAAAAGAGCAATGAATTGTGGAGTCATCAGCATAGGAGTGGATAGGAGATGAAGTAATAGAAAGAAGATCATTAATAAAAGTAGAAAAAGTGTTGGGGATAGAACAGACACCCTGAGGAGCACCACAGTTAATAGGTTTAAAGGAAGAACGGTGGCCGTCTACAACAGCAGCTATAGAACGAGCAGCATAGAGCAGCAAGGATAGATACCGAAAGAGGGGAGTTTACAAATCAAAGCTATGCGCCAGACCCTTTCGAAGGTTTACGATATGTCTAGCGCGACAGCAAAGGGTTCACCAAATTGCCGAAAAGCGGAGGACCAAGAGTCAGTGAGAAGGGAAAGAAGATCATCAGTAGAGCGTTTCTTACGAAAGCCATACTGGCCATCAGAGATAAGATTAGAAGAATTGAGATGTTTCCAAATCTTCCTGTTAAGGATTGATTCGAAAACTTTAAAGAGAATGGAGGTCAAAGAAATGGGACGGTAGTTGAGGTTTGAGAAAGATCCCCCTTCTTCGGTACAGGCTGAATGAGCCCATGTTTCCAGCAAGAAGGGAAGGTTGAAGTAGAAAGGCAAAGGCGAAATAGTTTACCAAGGCAGGGTGCAAGCTCAGAAGCACAAGTTTTGAGAACCACAGGAGGAATACCATCAGGACCGTACACCTTCTTAGTATTAAGCTCAGAGAGAGCAGAAATAACGTCTTTAGAAGAAATTATAATTTTAGGCATAAATTAGTTGGAGGTAGTTGAAGGAGTAGGAATAGCTCCGGAATCGTCTAAGGTACAATTAGAGGCAAAAGTTTGAGCAAAGAGTTCAGCTTTAGAAGAAGGTAAAACAGCAGTTGTGCCATCGGAAGATACTAAAGGAGGGAAAGAGGAAGAAGCAAAGTTAGAGTTGACATTTTTTAGCAAAAATGCCAGAAAGAGCGTGAGGAAGAAGAGCCAGAAAGGTTATTGCATTTTTTACGGAGAAAAGAGTTCTTGGTATTACGAAGTATAGATTTTGCCCGACACAGGAATGAAATATAAATTGCGTGAGTTTCTGGAGTTTGAAGACGACGGTAATCCCTGAAGGCAGCATCCCTGAGGCGGATAGCGTGAGAACAAGAAGAGTTAAAAGTAGGTTTGTTGGGTTTAGTAGAAGGGAAAGAAAATGGAATGTTCGCCTCCATGCCGGAGAGAATCACCACAGGTATGCGTTCAGCACACTCCGAGGGACCCCTCCCACGGAAGCAATAATCACTCCACGGGAAATCAAAGAAGTTAGACCGCAAGTCCGACCAGCTTGCGGCACCGAAATGCCACAAAAGTTTCCATTCAATAGAATGAGGTCTTTCTTGCGGAAGACTTGAAGAGATAGGAGAGGATACAGAGATAGGAAGATGATCGGAGGAACCCAGAGGAGGAAAGAGCTTAACAGTATAAGGAGAAGGATTAGAAGATAGAAAAAGGTCTAGAATGTTGGGTTCATCTCCAAGACGATCAGGGATGCGAGTAGGGAGCTGCACTAACTGCTCAAGGTCTCTTTGGATAGCGAAATGGAAGGCACGTTCACCAGCTGTATCTTGAGAACTAGAAGAAAACCACTATCGGTGGTGAACATTGAAATCACTAATATGATGTATTTAGAAAAAGGAGAAGAGAGAATGTACTCTATTTTGGTGTTTAGAAAGTCAAAGAATTTCGGATAGTCAATAGAATTAGGAGATAAATAAACAGAACAAATGAATTTAGTCATAGAATGTCAAGAGCCCCCAAGCCATAGGGTGGAAAATTCAGAAGACTCCAAATTAGAGACACAAGAACAAACGACATCGTTGCGCACGTATGCGCAACATCCGCTTTTGGCTGAAAATTGAGGATAGAGAAAGTAGGAGGAAGCAGAATAAGGTTTGCTATCAGAACGCTCAAGCATCTGATTTTCGGTCAAGAATAAGAGGTGAGGTCTAGAAGAAGAGAAGTGATGTTCAACAAAGTGGAAATTTTAATGAAGACCGCGAATGTTGCAGAAATTAATGAAAAAATAGACCTTAAATCCGGAACAGCCGACTACAAATTCCTGGTGGCATCAACCCCATCACCAGAGGCCACCAACTCCCATGTGGTGATGGGGGAAGGGGTGGATGAAGGGCTATCTTTGGGATCCGCCCCTCTTGGATTCTCCGAGGCTACCAAATTCAAAGCATTAATTAATTAGTTTTTTTAAAGAATGCGTGAATGAAATAGTGTTTATTGTGTGTGAAAGGAGAGCCTACTCCTTGTAGAAGAAAGTGTACATGAGCGCAAAAGGGAGCGTACCATTGGGCACCAGGATGAGATGGGAAGTACCCTTAACATCTCGTATACCCAATGGGAGGTAATCTCAACGTATATATATATATATATATATATATATATATATATATATATATATATATATATATATATATATATATATATATATATATATATATATATATATATATATAAAGTGAAAATAGAAACTTTTATGGGATTCCTTCTCTGGGGTCGAACCACCGCCTGTTGCGACTGAGAACGACAAAAACTCGATGCTCTACCGCTGAGCTATCCACGAACCCAAAAATGTTCGTTTCAAGAAACAGTTTCAAGCATTTTTTTTTGGGGTTCGTGGATAGCTCAGCGGTAGAGCATCGAGTTTTTGTCGTTCTCAGTCGCAACAGGCGGTGGTTCGACCCCAGAGAAGGAATCCCATAAAAGTTTCTATTTTCACTTTATACATATTTACCGATGCGTTTATAGCATTGTATATATATATATATATATATATATATATATATATATATATATATATATATATATATATATATATATATATATATATATATATATATATATATATATATATATATATATATATATATAAAGTAAGCAGAACAATAGTGCCATCCCAAAGGTACGCTACTAAGCGTTGGACTAATGGAGTGTAAGGATGTTCTTGAATTCTTATCTATAGGCAAGTATCAAATGTTCTTCATTTTCACTCCTCCCTCACATATGGGATAAATACAATGCACTTTCAACCTTACATGGAATAGTCTATAAACCTTTCCAGTAAGTACTCTTTTCTTTATTCACCCATGAAAAAATCACTACTATTAAAAATTTAGATCTTTCTTTTTGGCATTTTTAATAAAAGAGCCTCGACATAAGTGCCTTCGCAGAGAGAGGTTCCAAAAATAGCTTCTCTTTTACTTCCTCATTATCGTTTGAGAGATTTCAGCCCCGGCACTTAGGTTGGAGATATACGGAAATGCAAGCTTATTTTGGTGCGCAGTTTTCTTTATTCGTTAATTTCTGCAGCATTTCATGTCTTTCTTTGAAGTTTCCCATTGTTGAAACTCGAACAGACTTCAATTTTTGTAATGTTTGAATGTTCAAACAAAAAACCTTACTGTATTCACTCTTATACCTTCACCATTCTGAATTTCTTTTGAATTGTTTATTAATTATTTGAAGTATTCTGAAGTTTTTTACCTTACGACTAAACTCATCTGTTCGTTTATTTAACTCCTGGGAAATTTTCATGTTTCACAACCAAAATAAATCTTTGAATTCGTCTTCTGTTCTCTCCTTACAATGTAGGACAACTCCCTATCGTTAACTTTAATCATCATCATTTTTTTTATCTCCTCTGGTGGGTCAGACACCTACCAATATCCACAAGAGTCAAGGATTAACAGATTCAAAGTCGATTAAAGGGCGACATGTCCCGATACAAGGCGTTTGAAGGTGTGTAAATCAAAAGAAATTGGGAAAATAGATAAAGATAATGTGTTCCAGATTTTACCAATAGAATAAATGTAAGACTGAGCATAGCGGTTAAGTTTGGGGTCAAAGAGTTGGATAGAGAAAGGATGAGACTGTGTTATTATATATATATATATATATATATATATATATATATATATATATATATATATATATATATATATATATATATATATATATATATATATATATATATATATATATATATATATATATATATATATATATATATATATATATATATATATCAGATAAATCTAACATTGGCCATAGGTGATACTTTTCTTCTTGTATTCCAAACTTAGTTCTACAACTGACTTGTCCGAAATGGTACAATTTATAAAGCTTTCTCCAATTTTGTTCATTGAGACAGTCATGCAATGGGTTCGAAGCACAAAACACAGATCTCGACATTTTCCTGAAAAATAAAGACATGAAAATATAATCGTTACATAGAAGAAACTAAAAAAAAATATTTAAAATATTCGCATAAAATGTCAATAGAAAAATTTCGCGACATTAGCGTAGATACTCTTAAATTATACTATGTCCGCCACATATTCGGAAAAAGAATAGGAAGAAGAGTGGCAGCAAAAGCTTTTTATTATAAAAGGCCACTTTTTATACTTAATTTTATGTCGGGTTTTTTTTCAGTACGCGACCATTTTTTTATAGCCAACTTTTATTTTTTTTCTAAATTTTTTGTTGCAATAAATATTATATTATATATAATATATATATATATATATATATATATATATATATATATATATATATATATATATATATATATATATATATATATATATATTATATATATATATATATATATATATATATATATATATATATATATATATATATATAATTTATATATATAATATATATATATATATATATATTATATATATATATATATATATATATATATATATATATATATATATATATATATATATATATATATATATATATAATATAATGAGCACATCGAAGACGCATCCGGTTTTCAAACCGGACAACCGGAAGTGAAAAACGCACATGCGTTTTTTTCATGCTCCTTCCTGAGGCCTTTTTTGGGGGGAGTTTTGACCCCTCTTTGGGGGTTTTGACCCCTCCCCCCCCCTTTTGACCCCCTTTTTTCATGCTCCTTCCTGAGGCATTTTTGGGGGGGTTTTGACCCCCCTTTTTTTACCCCTTTTTACCCCCTTTTTGAACCCCATTTTTCATCCCCCTTTTGGGTTTTGGCCCCACTTTTGGGTTTTCACCATTTCACCAATTTTCATCATTTCTTCTACCTTTATGCCACGATGTCGGGGCGCAGCCCGGATTTCAGTCGGCTTTTTACCTGGACAAACGATTTTACAATTTTCATGTTCGATATATCGAACGATATATCGAACGAAATATCGACCGATTAATCGGACAATATACCGATCGATTAATCGAAGCTGATTTGTCACATGAGTGACGTCATCACAGAACATATATCCAAATTTTTTCTAAGTCATACATTTTCAAACTCCAGAAAAAAAATTTCAATTTCTAAGAGCCCGAGCTGGGATTGAACCCGAGACCTTTAGTTGATGATCAGGTACTTAAGTCAACGCTCTACAAAGGCAATAGGAACGAAGAATGATTTCATCTTTTACAATAATAAATTTCTTATCTCTGACCACATTTGCCCTTTTTAATCTTGATAAGGTTTTTCGAGCATGCTTATTACATATACAATGAAAGAAAAAAGAAAACGAAGTAATTTTTTGGTGAAACAAAAAATAAAATAAAATAAAAAAAAAAAAAAAAAAAAAAAAAAAAAAAAAAAAAAAAAAAAAAAAAAAAAAAAAAAAAAAAAAAAAAAAAAATAAAAATATAAAATAAAAAAAACGAAGTAATTTTTTTGGTGAAACTAAAAAAAAAAAAAAAAACAAAGTTTTTTGTTAAAAATTATAAAATTTAAGAAAGAAAGAAAATAAAAAAACAAAAACCAAATTTTGTTAAAAAAAAAATTAAAAAACATTAAAACAAGAAAAAACATTAAAATAAAAAAAACTAAATAAAAAATAACATTAAAAAAAATTTTAAAATAAGAAAAAACATTAAAATAAAAAAAAAACTAGAAATAAAACAAATAACATTAAAATAAAAAAAAAAACAATAAAATAATAAAAACACAAAAAAAAAAAAATAAAAATAAGAAAAAAAATTAAAATATGATATTTTTAGTGAAAACTTATAACCCTCAGCACCCTGAGGAGGCTGTAGACCCTGTAGAGGCCCCCGCTGCAAGGGTATGCTAGGTATGCTAGTCCTAGCACCTCTGTTCCGGTAGGGTCTAGAGGCTCTAGAGGGTCTACAGGGTCCACAGGGTCTAT
>SEYY01005923.1:32500-35000 GCA_009176605.1 Armadillidium nasatum | reverse complement strand
CTTTTCTCTAATGAAAATTTTATTGTGACATTTTCGCACTTGTCCCAACGATCCGTTGGGACAATCTTTGCAGTGTACCCGTAATGCAATTTGTGAATATTTTATTTAGTGATACCTTGGGATGTATTAGTGAATACGTAATAAATAAAAAATATATCTAAAATTGAAAGCTACGTTATAAGGATTGACTGATAGATGAACTATAAGGAAGTGCTGTAATAAACAATTCTGTTAGAATTTAAAAAGGTTAAGCTATTGAAAATTTTAAAATAACAAATAGATATTTGCAACAAAAGTATGAGAGAATCCCATTAACGAGGGTTTAGATATAATGAAAATACAAAAAAAAAAAAAAAAAATTAAGGATAAAAATAATTAACAGTAAAAATTTTGGGATAAACATAATTGTTAACAGTAAGAATTTTATGAAAAAAAATAATTGCGAACAGTAAGAATTTTAGGATATAATAATTGTGAAGAGTAAAAATTTTAGGATAAAAATAATTAAGAGTAAGAATTTTAAGATAAAAGTAATTGTCAACAGCAAGAATTTCATCCCTGCTCAACTAGAAATAAAAGTTGTTATTACAATACATGAAGAAAACCTCGAACAAGTATGAAATACGGCGAAAAGATTTACAATAAAAAGAGTTTATACTCTTGTCTTTATAATAAGTAATTAAAATATTCAAGGCTTCAAGCTTTCGAGCTTTCGAGCTTTCACACACACACACACACACACACACACACACACACACACACATATATATATATATATATATATATATATATATATATATATATATATATATATATATATATATATATATATATATATATATATATATATATATATATATATATATATATATATATATATATAAGAACAATGACAAATGAAAAAAAAAGATAAGAATGACGTAATTACCAATTAATTTAGATCATTTATGAAGAAGTAAGAATGAAGTTCAAAAGGTCACAAATGACCTCACATACAAAGACAGTCTTTCTTCTTTCTTTCTATTATGGTGACTTTATCTGGCAAGTAGTTGAGAGCTCAATGGAGTCTTTGCCAAACCTTGCTAACGTTGATGCATCTTTTTATTATATTTAACACTCTAATGAGTTATGTTTTTTTTTTTTTTTTTTTTATTTTTTTATTTTTTTTTATTTTTTTTTAATTTTTTTTTTTTTAATACTCGATTGTTATTTGAAATAATATTTTGAAAAAAAAAATTTGAAAATTGAAACAAGTGAAGCTGTTAATTGTGAAGAATTGATATATATATAATATATATATATATATATATATATATATATATATATATATATATATATATATATATATATATATATATATATATATATATATATATATATATATATATATATATATATATATATATATATATATATATATATATATATATATATATATATATATATATATATATATATATATATATATATATATATATATATATATATATATATATATATATATATATATATATATATATTATATATATATATATATATATATATATATATATATATATATATATATATATATATATATATATATATATATATATATATATATATATATATATATATATATATATATATATATATATATATATATATAGATAGATAGATAGATAGATAGATAGATAGATAGATAGATAGAGAGAGAGAGAGAGAGAGAGAGAGAGAGAGAGAGAGAGAGAGAGAGAGAGAGAGAGAGAGAGAGGGGGGGGAAAGAGAGAAAGTAATAAATTAAAAAGAAACACATTCAAATCAACATGATAATGTCTGAAAATAAAAAAAAGAAGCCAAATTCAAAAACACAATTGAAATAAATCTATAATAATAATAAAACATATACATAAATAAAAAAAAAGCTAAATAAAAAAAAATAATGAAGGTTAAAATCCCGTATGACAATAAAGTATATGTGACAACCCCAAAGATAAGTCAAAAGTGACATTTTATCGTACAATCTATTCACACTCAAAGTTGAATGGCGCGACCTCTGGTGGCAGGCGGGCCAACTTATTTTAAACATTTTATAAAGGGAGAGATAATAAGAAGGTACCCTTGTACAAGAATGGTACTATTGTATCGTACCAGAATAGGTACAAAAGGGTGCTTGAATTGGAGTAAGGGGATTTATATTATTCTTTATGGGTGAGATTTATTATGGGGTGTTAAAATGCGATAAATTAAGAGAGGTGTTATGACTGTTATCTATCTGGTCCCTAAAATATCTTGGTAGAATTCATGACGCCTTTTCTTCAGGACTTTTAGATCCTTTTGCCTATGGAATGTATGGACATAAATAATGTAAATATTTTTAAATATATGAGGCCTTTGTGAATAAAATGTCTCTCACCAATACATTTACGAACAAAAAATCCCATAAATTTTGCATACAAACAAACATATATTCTTAACTATATTATATATATATATATATATATATATATATATATATATA
>SEYY01005923.1:25000-27500 GCA_009176605.1 Armadillidium nasatum | reverse complement strand
CTTAAGCGATTTAGCAAACATAAAACTTTTGTATATATATATATATATATATATATATATATATATATATATATATTATATATATATATATATATATATATATATATATATATATATATATATATATATTAGAGGTGGACCGGATATCCGCATCCGCATCATTTTTCCAATATCCGCATCCGCGGATATCCGCAATTGGATATCCGCAACCGCATCCGCATCCGCGGATAGTAAAAAATTACGTATCATGCAATCGATAAAAACTTTCAAAGGCAAAACTTTGTATTGAATGCAGAACCTCTTTCTGAGCGCCATACAGGCGACTATCTTGAAACTGTATTTGAAAAGATGCTGACAAAATGGAAGATTTCATTAAATGAAGTGCACTGCGTAGTCAGGGATTCGGGCACAAATATATAAAAAAAGCACTTTCTCTGGCAAGAGTGAAAAATGTAGATTGCTTTGCACACCAAACTCAGATAGTAGTTAAAAATTAAATTATGAGTCAAAAATGTGTATCCGATTTAATAACCAAATGTAGGTTAATTGCTACGCATTTCAATCACTCCGTTGTAGCCCAAAATGAGCTGAAGAAAATACAACAAGATTAAATGTTCGTCCACTTTCTGACATGCAAGGTATTCAAACACGCTGGAAAAATAGTTTGCATATGCTTGAGAGGATGAGCGAAATTAATGGAGGCCATTTGCCTTTATGCTTCAAGCAGCACAAAATAAAGCCTCTAACAGCTGACGAAAATGACATTTTAAATAATTGTATTAATATCCTTAAGCATTTTGAAGAATTAACAAATTAACTAAGTCCTTGCATTGAATTAACAAGTTCAGCTGAATCATGTTTGTCAGATGTGATACCACTTGTTTCAACATTGAAAGTTGTGTTAACAAATGTTATTAAGTCTAAGGGAGTTTCAAGGATGAATGAAACATTAATGAAGGAGATGAACGACAGATTTGAAAACCTGGAAAATGATGATGCTTATACAATTGCAACCTTTTTAGATCTTAGGTACAAAACAAAATTTTTTAAACCACTTGTTTCTCAGAATGTTAAAATCAAATTAGGATGCTTATGCGATGAGATGATAGAAACAGCTAAAATAACGCCTTTCAAGAAAAAGCAAAAGCTCTCAGATACAAAAAAAACAAAATCTGTTAGCTTAAGCATTGCTAAATCAATGAAAGATCTTCTAGCTTCCAGCAGCGATGAAGAATCACAGTCAGAAGTGTCAAAGGATACAATATCGATTATTGAAAATTATCTGAAACTCCAACGTTTGGAGGCAGATAAAGACCAACTGGTTTGGTGGAGAGATAATTGCAAAAGTTTCCCTTTTCTTGCTGAGCTGGCAAGGACTTATTTAGCATGTCCTTCAACTAGTGTTGCTAGTGAGCGTCTTTCAGTGGAGACAAAATCTGTTAGCTTAAGCATTGCTAAATCAATGAAAGATCTTCTAGCTTCCAGCAGCGATGAAGAATCACAGTCAGAAGTGTCAAAGGATACAATATCGATTATTGAAAATTATCTGAAACTCCCACGTTTGGAGGCAGATAAAGACCAACTGGTTTGGTGGAGAGATAATTGCAAAAGTTTCCCTTTTCTTGCTGAGCTGGTAAGGACTTATTTAGCATGTCCTTCAACTAGTGAGCGTCTTTTCAGTGGAGCAGGCCTCATTTACGACGAAAAGCGAACCAAACTTTCACCTGAAAGAGCCCAAAAGCTTTTATTTCTAAAAAATAACTTACCAATTATTAACTTCAAATGGAATATGTGAAACTGTGAAGTGTGAAGGTAATACTGAATTATGATATTATATATATATATATATATATATATATATATTATATATATATATATAATATATATATATATATATATATATATATATATATATATATATATACCGTATATATATATATATATATATATATATATATATATATATATATATATATATATATATATATATATATATATATATATATATATATATATATAATATATATATATATATATATATATATATAACCTTTTTCCAAATGGGTGGAGGTTGGGGAAAGAGGTTGGTGGGTGTTCAAGAGTTGGGTCCCCGTCCCACACCCTGGTAACATAGATTCTGGATATTATATTTAAAATTCCAAGAATCTATGGCAAAAACTCTTAAAAAATTAAACTATCCGCATCCGCATCCGCATCTGCGATATCCGCAATGAATATCCGCAACCGCATCCGCATCGCGGATAGTAAAAAATTACTATCCGGTCCACCTCTATATATATATATATATATATATATATATATATATATATATATATATATATATATATATATATATATATATATATATATATATATATATATATATATATATATATATATATATATATATATATATATATATGAATACGTATATGTATGAAAATTTTACCAAAGTTGTTTGTCGGCAGTAAGTTTTAGTTAGCTAGGAAAGAATTTTAAA
>SEYY01005923.1:12500-20000 GCA_009176605.1 Armadillidium nasatum | reverse complement strand
CATATTTTGTCCACGCAAAAGGTTATAGACTCCACCAATTCCAAAAAGGCATAAGAACCATATTATGGTTATCTATACAAACAACAGAGGACGAATGACAATGTATCCTGAGGATCTGAGGGGATGTACAATACCAAGGAAAGTACCTATATATAAACTATTATTGAAAATACTTCCAATACATAACTTCTACAACTAGAAACAAGAACATATTGCCATGTAGAGTAAACAATTGTTGAAGAGTAAAGAACTACTGAAGGTTCCTAAGAAGAATGTCTTGTGAAAAAAATCGCTGAGATCCATCCATGAGATTTCACGAAGAAAGGAAAAGAAACATCCACAATAACTAGGTTTAGTTGCCCTGAAAGCAATCACCTTAAATATAATTAAGTATATTTTATTATTATTATTATTAATTTTATTATTATTATTATTATTATTATTATTATTATTATTATTATTATTATTTAATAATATTTATTGTTGTTGTTGTTGCTGTAGTTTCTATTATTATTATTATTATATATTATTATTATTATTATTATTATTATTATTATTATTATTATTATTATTATTATTATTATTATTATTATTATTATTATTATTATTATTATTATTATTATTATTATTATTTATTATTATTTATTATTATTATTATTATTATTATTATTATTATTATTATTATTATTATTATTATTATTATTATTATTATTATTATTATTATCTTATTATTACTATTTTTATTGTTATTATTTTTATTATCATAATTATTATTACTACTATTATTTGTCATTGCCATTATTATTATTATTTTTATTGAAATTTTTATTATTATTATTAGTAGTGGTATTATTACTGTCATTATTATTACTGTTATTATTATTACCATTATTATGATAATTATTATTACTATTATTATTTCTATTGATTATTATTATTATTATTATTATTATTATTATTATTATTATTATTATTATTATTATTATTATTATTATTATTATTATTATTATTATTATTATTATTATTATTATTATCTGCACTAGGAGTAGTAAAATCCGTTTTAAATCTCTTCTGAAAGAGATTTAAAGATTAGTCTAATATTAAGCTTGTTAAAGGCAGTAAAAAACGCTCCCAAATTCTCGTTCTCAAAACCAACAAATTTTAATCCTTTCATTTAAATAAATAGTCTCAGAGAAAATAAAATTTACTATTATTAATATTATTACGTTTATTATTCTTCTCATTATTTTTTATTATTTTTATTTTTAATAATATTATTATTTATTTTTTTATTATTATTATTATTATTTATTTATTATTGATAATGAGGTAATATTAAGGTTTGAATGGGTAAAGAAGGATTTCGCTTCTCATTGGAAAAAAATTATAAATAGAACCATTTATATTTGTGAAAGGATGATCCGATTATTCTATTATTATTATTATTATTATATTATTATTATTATTATTATTATTATTATTATTATTATTATTAATTATTATTATTATTATTATTATTATTTCATTATTATTATATTATTATTTATTATATTATATTATTCTAATTATTATTATTATTATTATTATTATTATTATTATTATTATTATTATTATTATTATTATTTTATATATTTTATTTATTATTATATTATTATTATTATTATTATTATTATTATTATTTATTTATTATTATATTATAATATTATATATTTTATTGTTATTATTATATTTGTTATTATTTATTTATTATTTTATTATTATATTATTATTATATATATATTATTATTATTATTATTATTATTATTAATATCATTATTGGTCGAATTCGTCTTCCCAGAAGTCCTTTTCAATTAAAAAAGGAAAAAAATATTAATGATATGTTTGTGTTTCTTATTTTATACGTTATGGTAAGTTTTTTTTTTATTTTTTTTTTTAGCAGATATAAGTTTTCCGATTTTTGATTTCCGAATATTATCATTTTAATTAAAATTATTATTATTATTATTATTATTATTATTATTATTATTATTATTATTATTATTTTAAATTTATAATTTTAATTATAATTATTATTTTATTATTATTATTATTTTAAATATATAATTATTATTATTGCTACTATTATTATTATTATTATTATTATTATTATATTATTATTATTATTTTATTAGTATTATTATTATTTTTATTTTTATATATTATTATTATTATTTAATTTTTTTTTTTTTTTTTTTTTTTTTTTTTTTTTTTTTTTTTTTTTTTTTTTTTTTTTTTTTTTTTTTTTTTTTTTTTTTTTTTTTTTTTTTTTTTTTTTTTTTTTTTTTTTTTTTTTTTTTTTTTTATTTATTATATATATATAATATATATATATATATATATATATATATAATATATATTATATATATATATAATATATAAATATAATATAATAAATATATATTTAATATATAATATTATACCATCAATTTGTAAGAAATGCTTCTTTTTCTCATCCTGCTGAGAGCAGGTAGCAATTTTTTGACCTCTACATGTAAAGAAATATCTTCTGTAATCTTTTAAAAATGGCACAAGAAATGAATACACAAGAATTGTTAAATATAATATATATATATATATATATATATATATATATATATATATATATTATATATATATAATATATATATATATATATATATATAATTATAATATATATATAATATATTATATATATATATATATATATATAATATATATATATATATTATAATATATATAATATTGTATATATATTATATATATATTATATGGGTTAGGATCGGACCTTCCCAAATTGTTTGCCCTAAATTCAAGTATAAATAAGCATTATTATTATTATTAGTAGTAGTAGTAGTAGTAGTAGTATTTGCATTATTAGTAGTTGCAGTAATAACAGTAATGATCTTTGTGAAAATTTTTTAACTACTTCTGTTATTGAAAGAAGGACTAAAAGACTATTACCATATTTCAATTACTACTACTACTAAATTAATAATAATATTATTAAAAATAATATTAATAATAATAATAATAATAATAATAATAATAATAATAATAATAATAATAATAATAATATCAATACTTCTTGTGAAAGTTCACAATTTCCAAATATTAAAAAATAAAAATTACCAAAGTAAATAGCTTATGGTGTGCATTAAACTTAATTTGGTGTTGACCGTTTGGCCTGTTGTCCTTGTGGCCATAACAAAGCCTTGTCTCTCTGACCTAAGTCTTTCTTCACTGACAAGCAATGCCCATGCCACATTGCTTGCTATCTCAATAAATTCAAGGTCAGGTGCTAGCAGTACCCAAATTTTACAGTGCCATTATTTCCTTTTAAAGCAGTCTCTCTCTCTCTCTCTCTCTCTCTCTCTCTCTCTATATATATATATATATATAATATATATAATATATATATATATATATATATAATATATATATATATATATATATATATATATATATATTTATTATATTTTACCATTCACCTTTCCCACTCTCGTGGGGTGGTGCCCGTCACAGTTCGCTCCCATATACACACATCCACTCTCTATCTCCCCTCCCCTCTCACCACTGCCCTCCATCTCACTCTGTCCTCCGCGACTCTCCTACCTTCGTCCACATTCAAACCTCTCCCCCCCAATATCTCCCTCACCCCATCCATCCACCTCCACCTCGGCCTTCCCCTCCCCCTTCCTCCCTCTATCTCGGATCTCATCACTCTACTCACCATCCTATTCTCATCCATTCTACACATATGCCCAAACCATCTTAATACACCCTCTTCCGCTCTGCGCACTACTCCTCTCTTCCATCCACACATCTCCCTTATTCTTTCGTTTCTGATTCTATCTACCCTCCTTAACCCACATATAGCCCTCAATCCTTTCATCTCAAAAACTTCTAAACTTTTCCTAATCTGAGCATTCATCCCCCATGTCTCACTTCCATACAATGCAGATGGTAGACCCATACTCTCAAACATTCTTACCTTAATTTCCTTTGATATTCTTCCCTTCTTCCAAACTTCTCTCAGTCCCCCCATCACTTTCATTCCCTCCGTCACTCTATTCTTTATTTCCCCATCCATTCCTCCTTTTCCCTCCACTAACATTCCCAGATATTTAAACTCCTTTACCTCCTCAAATTTCTCGCCTCCCACCTCGACACCTTCCCATTCCTCCCCTCTTATTGCCTCATCCCTGCCCCAATCCTCATCACTTTACTCTTTGATGAGTTTACCCTTAATCCCTTCGACGCACATTCCCTAACAAACTCCTTCACCAACATATTCAATTTCTCCCCAGATTCCGCAACTAACACCGCATCATCCGCAAACAACAAGACACTTACCTCCCAATCCTCTCTCCACTTCTCAACCTAATACCCTTTCCTTCCCTCTCCATTCCCCTAACAACACCATCCATTAACACATTAAACAGCCACGGAGACATAACACAGCCCTGCCTCAGACCAACTCCCACTTCAAACCATTCAGTCAGTTCCCTCCTCACCCTCACCCTAGCTCTACAGTTCTCATAAAATGCTTTAATTGCATTCAATAATCTACCTCTCACTCCTCCCTCCCTTAAAACCTCAAACAATTTCCTCCTACAAACTCTATCATACGCCTTTTCCAAATCCATAAAGCATACATACCCCACTTTATCTTTCTCACGCAATTTTTCACCAATCATTCTCAGTGTAAACACCTGATCCACACATCCCCTACCTTCTCTAAAACCTCCCTGTTCCTCCCCCACTCTCTCTCTTGTCAATTCTTTCACTTTCGATACTAAAACTCCCCCATAAATTAAATAAAATAAATAAATAAAATAAATAAATAAATAAATAAATAAAATAAATAATATATATATATATATATATATATATATATATATATATATATATATATATATATATATATATATATATATATATATATATATATATATATATATATATATATATATATATATATATATATATATATATATATATATATATATATATATATATATATATATATATATATATATATATATATATATATATATATATATATATATATATATATATATATATATATATATATATATATATATATATTAGAGCGAATTAGGGAAACGAGGAGTGGTTCGAGGTAGCAACAGGAATTTAGCTGGGAAGTGTGTTGTCGCCAATACTACAATAATTAATTGGGTTAAGCAGGAGATGCACGACCCTGATGGAGATGTAATGGCTTACACCGATGATCTGGCGTGTTGGAGCGAGGATGGACCAAAGCCGAGAGAGGTGGTGGTTTATTTCGCGATAAAGCTTTGAGGAGCGGGATTGAGAATGAATGAGGCAAAAAGAAAAATTATGATCGTAAGTAGAGAGGAAGAGAAGAGATTAAATGTGGTGGTGGACGGGAAGGAGATTGAAAATGTGGACTAGTTCAAGTATCTAGGAGGAGTGTTTACTAGAGAGGAAGGAAACGCTGGAGAGATTACAGGTAGGATTGAGCCGTATGGAAAGATGGTGAGAGCTTTGTACCTTATCATAAGAGATCAAATGAGCATGTGGAATTTTAGTACGCCTCTGGCCTTTGCCCACCAGAGGTGATATATATATATATATATATATATATATATATATATATATATATATATATATATATATATATATATATATATATATATATATATATATATATATATATATATATATATATATATATATATATATATATATATATATATATATATATATATATATATATATATATATATATATATATATATATATATATATATATATATATATATATATATATATATATATATATATATATATATATATATATATATATATATATATATATATATATATATATATATATATATATATATATATATATATATATATATATATATATATATATATATATATATATATATATATATATATATATATATATATATATATATATATATATATATATATATATATATATATATATATATATATATATATATATATATATATATATATATATATATATATATATATATATATATATATATATATATATATATATATATATATATATATATATATATATATATATATATATATATATATATATATATATATATATATATATATATATATATATATATATATATATATATATATATATATATATATATATATATATATATATAATATTGATATTAAAATAACATAAACAAAAACATGACTAAAATCGAAATTTTGCAACACCAAGAAATATTAAAAAGGCTGGACTATTAGAGTTTTTATATATAAAGACTCCAAAATCCTACGATCACGAAGAGAAAACGAATGTTGATGCATAGAGGAATTGAAGGAAGAAAAAGGGTATGTATCTCCATGTTCTCTTATGGTATAGTGTTCAGGAGAGGGAAGAGAAATGTCAGTTCTGAAGGAAACTCCTCTATGCTTCTCAACCCTCACTTTTAATTATAGACCGGTTTGGCCTACATACGTGGAACTACACCTGGCATACTTAAATAAATAAATTAATGAGGATCTGTGATGCATTGGGACAGATTTGTTGTGTCTGAAGAAAGTGTGAATTGAGAGGGATTTATAATTTGTAAGAATAAACTGGCATTGGGGGAATGTAGGCTTCAATTACTGTAAGAATATTTTTGTTAAATTGGGATGTAAGTGCTCCTATATACGGAAGTTTTAGATGTAGTTTTTGTTTAGGAACAGTAGGAAAATAATGAATAGGTCTAAAGATATTAGCGAGAAACTCGTTAAAACTTTTTCCACTTGGAACTTGGGGAATAAATTAAAATGGAAAATAAATTTAATAAATTCCATCTTTTTGTGGAATAAATGCTAGTCAGAGCAAAGTTTAATTGTTCTATAGATTCTAGATCTTAGACCTTATAGAATAAACTTATATATTAACTTAGAGATATACTGCTAAAATAGTTTGTAGCAAGATGTGTAGAAGTAAGTTTTCTATTACAGATGTTTTAAATATGTTGTTAATATGCGTAACACATACATCTAGAAAGGTAATGGAATTATTAATTTTTTGTTCCATGGTGATTCTTATGCTATTTGTCTCTCATTCATATACTGTAAAAACATATTGTGATGAGCTTTTTCCTTGAAAACTAGAAAGCAGTCATCCCTATAGAGGCGATAGAAAAGGGCTTTTAATAGAGGTAGGCATTGCCTGATCCATTGTTTTTCATAATAACATTGTTTTTCATAATAATTAAGAATAGAAGTAAGGTTAATTAAAACGACGCAATATTTCATAACTGTTTACTAAAATTCTCTTATCAAGCGCAGTTGAAGAATTAACTATTTCTTCATTGCGCTAGATAACAGAACTTTAGACCACAGTTATGAAATATTGTGTTAAATTTAACCTTACTTCAATTCTTTTCGTTTTTAATGTTTTATTATCAAGGTCTCTCCTTATACCTATTTATT
>SEYY01005923.1:0-7500 GCA_009176605.1 Armadillidium nasatum | reverse complement strand
TATTGGCTACAAAATTTTCTAATAGACTTTTGCTCTCAGAAGTATAGAAAAATTGTTATTTGCCCAATACTGACCAACTATCGAAAGTCAAAAATTGTTTAAAAAAAAAAATTCCAACTTTTTAAAAAAAAATATTAAAAAAAAAAACTACAATAACTACATTTTTCATTTTTGGTAGTTTTATAGATAAATGATGGGGCTACAATATCTTTTCTATATATTATTCGATCTAACTTGTTTTTCCGAGATATAGCTCTTCAAATAAGGTCCATTTTTGTGCAAATTTTCAAAAATTTTAAAAGTTTGAGAGACTATACCTTTCTTCAAATAAATATTATTTTATAATGTTCTAAACGTAAGTTATAGACCTATCCCTCTTCTAAACAATATATAAAAATAAAAAAAATTATTGTAGGCATTTTTTTAATTACCACGTTGACTGCCATGCGTAGTGCCGGCACTACACACCTTTAAAAAAAATTCGTCCGATTGTCCTGAAAATTTCAATATAGATAGCAGAAGAAGAAGAATAAAATTAATCCTTAAATCAGAATTAAACCCCAGGAATAAACTGAAAGTCATTAAGATCTTGGCAATTCCTGTACTTTCATATGGGTTTGGTGCTATAGACTGAATGCAGGTAACCTAAATAATCATGATATTATGACCAGAAAAATGCTGCACATCAAGAAAATGACGTAAAGAAAACCAATGCTTAGCTCACATGCATGTTGCCAGGAAAAAATGTAGAATGGATGAACATTAGTAGATGCAATATATAAACCTGACATAATAGGAATAGGAAAATATTTGAAACGAAAACAAGATAAGTTTTTAAGATGGGTGTACGAGCATGAAAGTTTGAAACCATCATCAACATCCATAATAAATAAAATGAATAATTATTTAAGAGATAGAAACATAAGTGAAGAGAAAGAAGAAACTAGAAGTGATGAAACACTAGAGGAAAAGATAATAATCATCAAAGAGCTATACATAGAGAAGAGAGAAGAAGTAAATTTAGAACAATGGAAACCGCACACATTCGCAAAAGAGTGATAGGAGAAGGAGAGTTTTTTCCATTCACTATAAGCATTGTCTCTCTCCCGAAGGACAAAAGAACTTTTGCCATCGTACCGAGTATTTTGAGGAGAAAAAGATTTAGTTGAAGATGGAATGAATCTGCTTATCCCATTAAGGATTACGACCTCCTACCTTTTCAGCTGAGATAGAAGCGTCCCCCTAGCCAAAGCAAGATTCACTTCAATGGTAATTAGCAAAAAAGCTTCTCATTGCCTCCTAATTAGCCCGATTTAAGTTCCAGGAAGTACGTTTAGGGCATGGTGGAGATGTTGGAGAGAAAACATTATAGCTAAGAGCTATAAGATTATGGACAGAATTACCAATAAGAGGGAAAATGGTGTATTTATATCTAGAAGGAGTAGTGGTGAAGCATAAATCAAGTTTGATCAAGAACTGGTTAGGACGATCTGGAATGTGTGTGGGTTTCCTAATCGTTGAGATCGTTAAGAATGCTGAATGATTTGGCCTCCTTTCCACCTGTATCAGTATGAGAGGAGCCCAACCACTCAGTGTGGTGTACGTTGAAATCCCCTAAATAGAGTATTTCAGCATTTACATGATAAGAAGTAAGTCTCGTGAGAAGTAGCAAAATATTGAAAAAGAACTGGAAAATCTGTTCCATTAGGGGAGAAGTAGCAGAAACACAAGATAATTGTTGTAGTAGGAAGACAAATTTTAAGCCATAAAACATTGAAATCAGGAGATTCAAGATTTACGAAACTTGTCATAGAGTATTAATGTTTATATAGGAACAGACTCCACCATTTAGTCGGAAATAGTGAAAAAAGTTGTAGTTGGAGAGATTGAGGCTGCTAGAGAAAGAAACCCTGTCCAGCTGGGTCTCAGACAGAAGCAAAAGTTTAGGACAGAGTAAAAGAGATGAAATTCTACGGATTCGATATTAGCACGAAGACCACCGATGTTGGCAAAGTCAATACACCAACCCTTACGTCCTCTCAATCTTTTCATTCAAAGAAGCACACACGAACATATACCAACAGTAAACGAGCTAAAACGGGATTTTAAAACAAAATAAGAAACACATTAAGCAGCTGAAAGAAAAAAAAATAATAAATAAAAAAAATAAATAAATAAATAAACAAACAAACAAATAAATAAATTGGCAAATAAAAACATTTAACTTAAAAGAATGTGATTAGAACTTACCTTGAAACCTCGGTCTAGTAAAAACAAATGTTGCAGGTAGTTGAAATTTTTAGTACGTTGAAGTTCATATATGCTAAAACAAAAACACTTCACAAATTTTAAAACACTTAAAACAATACATATAAATAAAATTAAAACTTGAGAATGACTACAAACTTAAAACAATTAAAACTTTTAAAAACTGGGGAGAACTAACATAAACGTCTGCACCATACGAATAATATCTATCACACAGTTATCTTAACTTTTATAGATATAACAATAAGAACGGATAAATTATTAACGAATGGCTCTACTTCAATTTCCACATGAAGCACTATTTTTTAAAAAAATTTATAGTAAACATTTTTCTTTATTTTGTATGAAAATTATTCTGTATAAAAAATATCAATTTGATCTTGAAATATTAAACAAAGCAATGTTTTTCGATCATTTTATTCAGTAGAATTAGATTATCAAAGTCATGATTGAAACATTCATTTCTTTCTTCATATATTATTAAAGACATTGTGAACAACCAAAGAGACCGTTTTTTCAATGTCTTTTTTCTCGCAACAACAATATATGTATCATAAATGAATGAATAATATTATTTTATTTCTTTCTACACTTAGTCCATGCGATTTTCATCGAAAAGTGTTGCACACCATAGTTCTTCAAATTTGAATTTTGACATACGAATTAATTGTAGAAGGTATTCAAAGATTTACATCAGTAGGACAATGTAATCTATAAACCATCCTTATAATACAGAAACCCTAGAATTATTTTTCGTTCAAATAAGATTTGAAAATTGTTAAGAAAAGCTAAAAAAAAAAAAATTTTCAGAATGGAATATTTATTTTTAAAAACTGCACAGTATATTTTTCTCTTTTTATATATTAAATTAATATCATTCTGAATACAAATATTTGTTCTTGATAGTTTCACTTAATTGCCGATATATATATACATATATATATATATATATATATATATATATATATATATATATATATATATATATATATATATATATATATATATATATAAACATCTAGTTCTCATGATCCAGCTGGTGAACTCGCCTTCCAATTTTCTATCCAGAACAACCTTGAGCAGTTGGTGAATCTCCCTACCCGTATCCCTGACCGTCTTGGTGATGAACCCAACATTCTAGACCTTTTTCTAACTTCTAATCCTTCTCCTTATACTGTTAAACTCTTTCATCTTCTGGGTTCATCCGATCATCTTCTTATCAACGTATCTTGTCCTGTCTCTTCAAGTCTTCCGCAAGAACGGCCCCCGCCTTCGGCGAGGAGACGTTTCTGGCATTTCGGTGCCACTAACTGGTCTGTCTTGCGGTCGTACTTTTCTGATTTTCCATGGAATGATTACTGTTTCCGTGGAAGGGGTCCCTCGGAGTGTGCAGAGCGCATAACTGAGGTGATTCTCTCTGGCATGGAGGCGTACATTCCATATTCTTTCCCTTCCACTAAACATAATAAACCTTGGTTTAACTCTGCTTGTTCTCGTGCTATTCGCCGCAGGGATGCTGCCTTCAGGGATTACCGTCGTCTTCAAACTCCAGAAACTCACGCAACTTATATTTCATCCTTGAATCGTGCAAAATCTATTCTTCGAGACACCAAAAACTCTTTTCTCCGTCGCAAATGCAATAATCTTTCTGGCTCCTCTTTCTCTCGCCCTTTCTGGCATTTTGCAAAAAATGTTAACTCTAACTTTGCTTCTTCCTCTTTCCCTCCTCTAGTATCTTCTGACGGTACAACTGTCGTTTTGCCTTCCTCTAAAGCTGAACTCTTTGCTGTAACTTTTGCCTTAAATTCAACCTTAGACGATTCCGGAGCTGTTCCTACTCCTTCAACCCCCTCCAACTCATTTATGCCTAAAATTGTAATTTCTTCTAAAGACGTCACTTCTGCTCTCTCTGAGCTTAATACTAAGAAGGCGTACGGTCCTGATGGTATTCCTCCTGTGGTTCTCAAAACTTGTGCTTCCGATCTTGCACCCTGCCTTGGTAAACTATTTCTTCTATGTCTTTCAACTTCAACCTTTCCTTCTTGCTGGAAACGTGCGCTCATTCAGCCTGTGCCGAAGAAAGGGGACCCCTCTCAACCCTCTAACTATCGTCCTATTTCTTTAACCTCCGTTCTTTCTAAAGTTTTCGAATCTATCCTTAACAGGAAGATTTGGAAACATCTCAATTCATCTAATCTTATCTCAGATCGCCAGTATGGCTTTCGTAAGAAACGCTCTACTGGTGATCTTCTTTCCCTTCTCTCTGACTCTTGGTCCTCCGCTCTTCGGAATTTCGGTGAATCTTTTGCTGTGGCGCTGGACATATCGAAGGCTTTCGATAGAGTCTGGCACAAAGCTTTGATTTCCAAACTTCCCTCTTTCGGTATCTATCCTTCTCTCTGTGGCCTTCTCTCTGATTTCCTTTCTTTTCGTTCTATAGCAGCTGTTGTAGATGGCCACCGTTCATCCTTTAAATCTATTAATAGTGGTGTTTCTCAAGGATCAGTCTTATCCCCAACACTTTTTCTCCTTTTCATTAATGATCTTCTCTATTACTTCATCTCCTATCCACTCCTATGCTGATGATTCCACCCTTCATTACTCTTTTCATTTTGAAAGGTGCCCCTCCCAGCAACAGTTAATAGAGGCAAGGAGGGTGGCCTTGAAACAACTAGCCTCTGATCTATCTCTCATTTCAAATTGGGGCAGAGAAAACATGGTCGTTTTCAATGCCTCAAAAATTCAATTCCTCCATCTCTCTACTCGACACAATCTTCCACACAACTACGATATCTTCTTCGAAAACACGCAACTCAACACCTTCATCTCTCCTTAATATTCTAGGTGTTTCTTTTTCTCGTGATCTTTCTTGGAAAGATCACATTACCTCTCTTTCTAAACAAGCTTCTAAGAGGTTGGGTGTTCTGAGGCGCTTTCAGTATTTCTTCACACCACCCCAGTTGCTTGCTCGGTATAGGGGTGTTGTTCGCCCCTGTATGGATTATGCGTCACACATCTGGGGTGGTTACACTCATACAGCTCTCCTGGAAAAGGTGGAGTCTAGAGCTTTTCGCCTTATCAACTCTCCTGCTCTCACTAATTCTCTCCAATCTCTTTCTGCCCGTCGAAATGTTGCGTCACTCTCTCTATACTATCGCTATTACAATGGACACTGCTCTCCTGAACTCTCTCGTCGCATACCTCCTCCATTAAGAAGGGTTCGTGCGACTCGTCTTTCTACACAGTCTCATCCTTTCTCTATCCAACTCTTTGACCCCAGACTTAACCGCTATGTTCAATCTTACATGTACTCTACTGGAAAAGTCTGGAACACACTTCCTTCATCTATTTTCCCAACTTCCTTTGACTTAGGCACCTTCAAACGCCGTGTATCAGGTCATGTCGGCCTTTGATTTGACCATGTTCCCGACTTTCCCCCCAACTCTGGTGGAACATTGGTAGGCCTCTGGCCTTTGGCCACCAGAGGTGAAAATAATATATATATATATATATATATATATATATATATATATATATATATATATATATTATATATATATATATATATATATATATATATTATATATATATATATATATATGTATATATATATTTAGTAAAAAAAGAAACACAAAAAAATGAACGTAACATTTATAATTAAAAAGGGAGTGTGCTTCAGACTTTACCAGTAGAGTATATGTAAAATTGAGCATAGCGGTTAAGTATGGGGTTAGAGAGTTGGAGAGAAAATATGAGATTGAGTAGAAAGGTGTGTCGCACGAGCTCTTCTCAATAGAGGAGGTATGCAACGGGAGAGTTTAGGAGAGTAGTGTTCATTGTAATAGCGATAGTATAGAGAGTGACGCAACAATTCGACGGGCCGAAAGAGATTCGAGAGAGTTAGTAAGAGCAGGAGATTTGATGAATCGAAAAGCCCTAGACTTCACCTTCTCAAGTATATCTGTATGGGTGGAACCACCCCAGATGTGTGAAGCATACTCCATACAGGGACGAAAAACGCCCATATACAGAGCAAGCAACTGCGGTGGCGTGAAATAATTCTGAAGTCACCTCAGACGCCAAACCTCTTAGAAGCATGTTTAGAAAGAGAAATAATGTTATCTTTCTAAGAAAGATCACGAGAAAAGGATACGAAAAGAATATTAAAAACAAATGAAGGTTTAAGTTGTGTGTTTTCAAAGAAGACATAATTGTGTGGAAGATTGTGCCGAGTGGAGAGATGGAGGAATTGAGTTTTTGAGAAATTAAAAACAACCATGTTTTCTCAGCCCCAATTTGAAATACGTGAAAGATCAGAGGTTAGTTGCTCCAAGGCTACCTTTTTCGAGTTTATCAACTACTGTTGGGTGATAGGTTTTTCAAACAGAAAGGCGTAATGAAAGGTGGAGTCATCGGCATAGGAGTGGATAGGAGATGAGTTAATAGAAAGAAAGTCATTTATGAAAAGCAGAAACTGTGTTGGAGATAGGACAGAACCCTGAGGAAAGCCACTATTAATAGGTTTAAAAGAAGAACGGTGGCCATCTACAACAGCTGCTGTAGAACGACCGGAAAGGAAATTAGAGAGAAGATATACACGCACACACACACCTATATATATATATATATATATATTATATATATATATATATATATATATATATTATATATATATATATATATATAATATATATATATATATATATATATATATATATATATATATATATATATATATATATATATATATATATATATATATATATATATATATATATATATATATATATATATATATATATATATATATATATTATATATATATATATATATATATATATATATATATACATTTTTTTTTTTTTACAGAACGCCACCGCTCACGGGCAGAGCCCTTTTCAAGGAGGGAGCACACACACTAGAGAGAGAACTCGTTTAAACACACACACACCTAACGCACAGCCCTCAGGTGGGCACAGACGGAAGCCTTGAAGAGTGGAAGGTTAAATACAGAAGGAAAAATAGATGAAGGTAGAGAGTTCCACAGAATAGAGGTGGCTGGAAAGAAAGAGGTACCACAACGGGCTAGCCTGGGATTTCCTACGTCCACACAAAATTGGTGCGAAAGCAGGGCACCCCTTGTGCAACGAGGACAAAGCAATGGTGGAGGAATGCGTGAGGCCAATTCCCTCGAGCACCTGCCATTGTAGTACCTGTGAAAAGAGATAGCGC
>SEYY01005922.1:65000-67121 GCA_009176605.1 Armadillidium nasatum | reverse complement strand
TATATATATATATATATTACCGTAAAAACCAGATTTCAGTCAAAACACGATTTTCTTAATTAAGAAAAACTAGTATTTAACTTTCTGCTTTAACTATTTTTAGATAACCAAATAACCTAACTTAACCTAACCTAAAAGACAGTTAACACTAGTTTTTCCTAGGAAAATCGGGTTTTTACGGTAACATTTATATTTGCCACAAAAAAAACGGGGTGTTACATATACAGGATGCAAAAAAATTACTTGCAGAAAGGTTTGTGGCAGGGTTGGCCGACGCACTGGTTGCGGTGCGGTGAGGAGCGGAGCACCGAAGTTGATGTATTCTGCTATAATCATCTGTTCGTCACATTATATATATATATATATGGACCGACCGTGGCCCCGGCCATTTTTACTGACCCCGGCTAAAAATCAGGGAAAACCGGGGTTTGCCTGCCGGGGTTAAAAAGGCAAATTATACTTATTAAAAGGACAGTTCAATTTCAACAACATTTTTAACTTTCAGCCGATTCTCCTGAAATTTTCAGTGTATATGACTTTTTTCCCGGTGAAAAAAAGTCCATTTCTATCGTTTTTTTGAGTCTATAATGGTTAAAAAGTATTTTTGGAAATATCACCCTTTTTCAAGTGAATGGTGTGGCGTAATCACTTTTCGGAATGTTCTGAAATTTAGACTATATTTAAAATTCTATGGGTTACAAACTAACAGACTTTTGTTCCCAGAGTTACGGAAAAAATTTTATAAGCCGAAAACTGACCAACTGTCGAAACTTTTTTTTTTTTCTAAACTCCTTTTTTGGGCAAAAAATATTTATAAAAATTACAACTAACATTTCTTATTTTTGGTGTTGTATAGAGAAGGGATGGGGCTACAAATTCATCTCCATACTTTATTCGATGCGACTCGTTGGTTTCGAGATATACCCTCTCAAAAAAGGTCCATTTTTGACCAAATTTCAAAACTTCCCAAAGTTTGAGAGGCTATATTTCGCTTCAAACAAATATCACTTAATAATGTACTAAAAAGTTGTAGCCCTGTCCCTCCTCTAGCCAACATCCAAAAATAAAAAAATTAATAAGTAGTTTTTTTTTTTATTATTATTATTTTTTTTTTCCGGAAGGGTACGATTTTTGCACAAAAAAATTTTTTTTTCAAATGCTTAACTTTTTTTTCTAGGCGTGATATCAAAAATCTGTTCCCACTATGCAAGAAATTGGGTCTAAGATTATTCATTTAAATTTTCAGCTCATGTGGACAAGTGGTTTGGACCCAGCTAGACATTTTTTTTTTCAAATTTGGGTCCAAATAACTTTCAAACCGTTATTGACTCAGAGAAACGCTCGAAATCAACTTAGAACTTCGGGAAAAAAATGGATATACTGAAAATTTCAGCTCAATCAGTCAAATAATAAAAATTATTTTTCAAACAAAATATAAGAAAATTATATTTTTTTCTTGTTTTTTCAATATTTTCTTTTCTGTTTCTTTTAACCGCCCCTTTTCTGCTAGTGAATATTCATCTTTGTTTTGATTTTAGATGCCCCCATAAAGATTTGGTTCAAAAATTTTTACTTGGGGCACCCGCAGGTCCTCTTCTAATTTCCTGACCTCAGATGCTACATTTAGCTATTTCGAGCCTATCTTGAAACATTGTAAAGTACTCCCATACTGCTGAAGCTGATCTTTTAGCTATATTGATTGAAAGTATAAACAAAATAATAATTTTGAAATAATGTAGCTAAATGATACAAGTTTGATACACAGCAATAAAATAACAATGAATGTATAAATACAGGTTATATTGATAATTTCAAATCTTAACATTTTTACAAACTTTACCTTAGGATCTTACTTGGGTAAACCTGTTGAATTGCCATTGTGAATCAGAAAAAAAAAAAAAAATTTAAATTTTGTACTTTTTTTAAACTTTTATTATAAAAAATCTGTAATTTTCTGAAAAATTTTTCGGAGAAAATGCATATAATCATTAATTTAAGTGAACGTTGGCTATTCTACTCCTTCCTTATTATTAAGTAAACCTCAATTAAATTTATATAAAATTTTCTTAACGTAAAATTTCAGTGCTTTGACCTCTTTACAAACTTTAGCAATCTCGGCCA
>SEYY01005922.1:57500-60000 GCA_009176605.1 Armadillidium nasatum | reverse complement strand
TCGCTTTTTTTCTGTATTTTTTATATTTTTCCATATTTCATAACCTATTTTCGAACCTTCAAGGAAAAACTTAATATAGCAGTTGCAATGAAATGATCAAAGAGATTTCAAAATTTGGTTCTCTCTTTTCCATATTTCATGACCTATATTCAGACCTTCAAAGAAAAACGTACTGTCTTTGAAATTAACCATCATTTAGAGCAGGAAAAGAACAACAAATTACTCATATTCGACGAAGGTTCCTATTTATAGTATTTTACGTATGGTCAAAGATTTCAAAATCTGGTTCTCTTTTTTTTTTTTTCTCCATATTTTATTAACTTTTTTCAAACCTTTAAAGAAAAACGTACCAACTTTGTAGTTAATCTTAGTTTAAAACAGGGAAAGAAAAACAAATTGTTCATATAGACAAAGCTCTATCTCACGGAGTTTCCTATTTATTGCAGTTGCAATGTTATGATCAAAGACTTTAATAATGAAAATAAATAATAGTAAATAATTATAATAGCAAATTAAGTAATAATAATGAATTTCCAATCTTATAGGCATTGTCCTATTCGAGGAGAGCAACTTTTCTAGGTAGGATACACCTAGAATCCTTATACGGGATAGAACCGGCACCCTCAAGCACGTAAGTCAATCACTCTACCATTTGTGCGACGGCACTTTAAATTGTATTACATACAATTTAAAAATTGTAGAGTTAGAGATTTTAACTATACTGCAAAATAGATTATCAAGTATTTCATCACCACTTATGGTGATGAGACTAGAGGGGACGGACTCCCTTTAGAAAAATACTCCTTTGCCATGAATGTTCTCTAGTAAGAAACTGAAGTTTGTAAACCATATATTGATAAATCAATATTACTTGATATATCGAATAATCGATACTGATATTGGTTACACCTATTTTTGTCGCAAGATACTTTTACGTTAAAAAATAAAACTGATTCAATATTTGGACTTTCCCGACGTATGCTACTATGTGCTGGTAATTTCATTTTTTTTTCTGGAATATGAAATGTATATTATTATTTTTTTTTTTTTTACTATGTATATATATATATATATATATATATATATATATATATATATATATATATATATATATATATATATATATATATATATATATATATATATATATATATATATATATATAGTATATATATATATATATATATAATATATTTATATATATATATATATATATATTATATATATATAATATATATATATATATATATATATCTAAAATCACCTCTGGTGGACAAAGGCCGGAGGACCACCAAATTACAACTAGAGTTAAGTGACAAGTCAGAAACCAGGTCAATTTAAAAGGCCGACATGTCCCGATACACGGCGTTAAAAGTTGGGAAAATAGATGAAAGGAGAGTGTTCCATACTTTACCAGTAGAGTACATGTAAGATTGGGAATAGCGGTAAAGTCTGGGGTAAGAGAGTCGGAAAGAGAAAGGATGAGTGTGTGTAGAAACGCGTGTCACACGAGCCATTCTCAATGGAGGAGGTATGCGACGGTAGAGTTCAGAAGAGCAGTATCAATTGTAATAGCGATAGTATAGAGAGTGACGCTACAGTTCAACAGGCAGAAAGAGACTGAAAAGAATTAGTGAGAGCAGAAGAGTTTGATAAGATGAAAAACACTAAGACTCCACCTATTCAAGGAGCTATACCAGTGGAACCACCCCAGATGTGTGATGCATTCCATACAAGGGCCAACACAACCCCCCCCCCATAGAGCAAGCAACTGGGGTGAAAAAATTCTGAAGGCGCCTTAGAACACCCAACCTGTTTAGAAGTTGTGATTCCAAGAAATATCACGAGAAAAAGAAACACCGAGAATATTTAGGAGAGATGAAGGTATGAGTTGAGTCGAGATTGTGTCGAGTAGAGATCGATAAGTTGAGTTTTTGAGGCATTGAAAACAACCATGTTTTCTCTGCTCCAATTTGAAATTAAAGATAGATCAGAGGTCAGTTGCTCTTTCAAATTGAAAGGAGTAATGCAGGGTTAAGTCTTCGGAATAAGAGTGGATAGGAGATGAAGTAACAGAGAGGTCATTAATGAAAAGCAGAAAAAGCCTTGGGGATAAGACAGATCCTTGAGGAACACCACTATTATTGATTTAAAGGATGAACGGTGGCCGTCTACAACAGCTGCTATAGAACGACCAGAAAGGAAATCAGGGAGAAAGTCACAGAGCGAAGGATAGATACCGAAAGAGGGAAGTTTGGAAATCAAAGCTTTGTGCCAGACTCTATAGAAAGCTTTCGACATGTAAAGCGCAATAGTAAAAGATTCACCGAAATGCCGAAGGGCAGAGGACCAAGAGTCAGAGAGAAGGGAAAGGAGATCACAAGTAGAGCGTTTCTTATGAAAGCCATACTGGCGATCAGAGATAAATATTAGAAGAATCAAGATGTTTCCAAATCTTCCTGTTAAGGATAGATTCAAAAACTTTAAAGAGAACAGAGGT
>SEYY01005922.1:42500-52500 GCA_009176605.1 Armadillidium nasatum | reverse complement strand
AAAAAATTAATACAAAGATTATAGACTTGCCAATCTCGAACACCCAATAGTTTCAAATATAACTAAAGTACTATACTTACAGACCAATCTATCTTAATAGATGCTAACTGGATTCAACCAAGCCCACTTTCCTTCCACAATAGACAAAGTTCCAGACATTCTCAGACAAAATCAAGGACACCCAAATCATAGGCAATGACAAAAATTATTTAAAAAAATTAAAATTAAAAAATTTTTAAAAATGAAAAATAATTAAAGATAATAATAATAATAAATAACCCAATAGAATAGCTCACAGATACTTCAAGGAAAATACTGATCAAACACCTACCGACTGTTCAATGGAATACCACAGGGTTTAATTTCGTTTCCAGCACTTTTAATCTATTCCACACATTTCCCTCTACCATGATCGATTACCACAGTAAAAATCTGTTTGTCTGAAGACTACCCAACTAGCCACTCAAATTCCAACCACTACTTGTTACATTCAATCTTCCATCTCTCAACTAGAACAATGGCTCACAAAATAGAATGTTCACCTAGCTACTCAACACACAAGTTTCTAAAAATAAAGAAAACCATCTTCATATTATTCGCATCTTGAATTTACTCCCATCCTATTTCCTAATTTCTCAGTAAAAAAAATTTCCACACACCAAAGACCCACTACTTCTAACAACCACAAACACTACCCTTTATGCCATCCTTTCTCTTCGAAATTCACGTGGAAGAAAAGACGAAAGAATTGACAGGCTAATGTTTCTGTCAGTCTACGCTTAGAACCTTTTACCCTCTCTCCAATACAAACCAGTTTAACAGTTCCAAACTCGTAGCTCTACAGTACCTATCTTTATCAGTAATTTTGTTGGAAACGTACTGATGAACAGCCCGACTCTTGCCGTCCAAAGACAAAACCGGCATTACTATTCTCTTATATCACTGGATCCCGGTCAGCAACACTGTTGCGGTATTTCCTTTGGGCAACTAACTACTCACGGAAGTGGAGAAGAGCCTCACAGAACTAGTAGTGTGTAATTTTATATATATATATATATATATATATATATATATATATATATATATATATATATATATATATATATATATATATATATATATATATATATATATATATATATATATATATATATATATAACAGTGGTTTACAAACATACGCTCCTTCCTAAAATATGCCTGCTCAAAATGACTAATCCGATTATAATAAACTAGATGGTGTTTGTATAAAACATGGCATTAAGAGCAATCTCTAACCAGAAACAAAATCATGTTCTGTAATGTTTATCTCGACATGACAAGTAATCTATTCTAGAATAGAAATATAGCCTCGTCCATCCATTGCATCTTTCTACACTCAAAACACTGACTCCTGAGAGGGGGGGGGAGGGAAGTCTATACTTCTCTCATATCTAACTTAAAAACATCTACCCCCAAAACATCATGTTTTAGATTTTGAAAGTTTAAAAACTAAATTTGCAATTAAACTTTGTATACAAATCAAGAAGGTATTGGTGCAATTCTGCTTTGTAGTAGAAATATTTTTTTAGGTTCCTGAAAAACAGTTTTTAAACTTGGCAGGAATGGAACTGCGAAATACAGTTTCTTGATTAAGGGTAAGTAAGTGTTCTCTGAACTTATCACAATAGCAAATATTTAAAAAGTTGAAACCCACCATTTCCAAAGTTTAAAAAAGTATTCAACATATATGCCAACTACACGAATAAACTTTTCTAAACTCTTCCAATTATGACGGTTTTTGGTTTAGCGTTGCCATTTTACTCCTGTAGTTCAAATTTCATCTACCACTTTTAGCCCGATTCAAGGAAACCTAACTTAATGTATCCTTTATCCATTAATAATTTCTTTTAACTTAAAAGCCTACCTACTCTAAGTTGTCAACAATTATTAGGGAAACTTTGCAATCTTATACAGGTGCTCTTTTTACCAAGTGTTATATATATATATATATATATATATATATATATATATATATATATATATATATATATATATATATATATATATATATATATATATATATATATATATATATTTTGATGAGACCCTTCGACTAGTTTATAGTCCTAGTTCTTCTTAGTTCAAACCACACACTTAATGGCTATTATTCTTACCTGTATCTAGAATGTTGACTTTTTACATCTGGAAAACATTTTCTCCACTTTTGCATTCGTACTTTCAAATTACGTATATTTGCTCATTTTGGCCTTGATTTGTGGATAAACTCTTCCCAAGTCTAATCGATTCAATGTTGTCCTGGTTTCTTCCAACTGGTAATTTTTATTATTATATATATATATATATATATATATATATATATATATATATATATATATTATATATATATATATATATATATATATATATATATATATATATATATATATATATATATATATATATATATATATATCAGCGATTTACATTTGTGGACCATGACCCCAAAAAACTTTTAAAAATATTTAAAAGTCCAGAAGACGAAAGGGAAATTAGTTTTAAAAACTGAAAAAAATAGTTAAAAAATCCTGAAATGTAGCCAATGTGGCGAAAGTATTTTTTACAAATCTCATATGGTTCATATCTTCTCATTTTCCTAATAAGTTCGACTTAACCTAATCTCTACTTAAAATGGTAAATGTGGGCCTAACGGCTCAGCAAAATATATATTAAAATAATTTTATTGCAACAAAAAATTTGCCAAAAAATAAGTTGGCTATAAAAAAAAATGGCCACGCGTTCCAAAATACGCCAAAATAGCGTCAACGAAAAATTTGCTATAATAATATAGCCTGGGTGTAGATATAATTAAAAAGATATATATATATATATATATATATATATATATATATATATATATATATATATATATATATATATATATATATATATATATATATATATATATATATATATATATATATATATATATATATATATATACAAACCTGTATTTCAATGCAGTAGTTTAAAACAATGAAAATTTTTCATGGCACAAGTCCAAATCATAAGCCAAAAGTTTATACTGCAAGCACAGCAGGCCGGGATAAGTGCAATTTGATATTTAAAATCACAAAGTTGCAGATATCAGGGCCTGACTTGCCGCAAAAAAAAATTTTAAGACAAATTCTCGAAAAATCCGAAACTTGGAATGGAAATAGGAGTGTTCTGTGCAGAACGCAGAAGTATTTCTTTCTTGTTTTTGTTTTTTCACTGCAGTAATTTTCTACAAAGAAAGGCCGGGGAAAGTGCAATATTTATTAACTGCTCAATATTGCATCTTCCCTCAACCTGTCTGCATAGAAAGGCTGGTCGTACTTCTTACTATATCAATGAGCGTGAATATACTAATTCAAACTGGAAATAAAATTATAATATATATAATATATATATATATATATATATATATATATATATATATATATATATATATATATATATATATATATATATATATATATATATATATATATATATATATATTATATATATATATATATATATATATAATATATAAAATTTTTGCGCAGGATATGAAAACACTAATTAACTTTAGATTATTAATGAAAAAATCTAAATTATCTAAGAAAAAAATATACGAACCCTCAAAAGTGACGTAATTGGGCGTATGAGAGTAATACTTCCCCCACCCCTACCCCATACACGTAACTTATCCCCCATCCCCACCCATACATATGTAACACAATCATGCTGTCAGACATCTCGTATTATCACTATTGTAGGTTTAAAAATCCTTTGATTATAAACTGTGAATACAATGATTTGAAGCATGTTAACCTGATATGTAATTTATAGGTATGTGTGGAGGAAGGGGGTTTTGGGGGATGAAACTAACTTAAAAATGTCAAGAAACTTTTATTAGAAATTTCAAATACTGAAGACGTTTTAACCTTAAGTAACCTTCCCTAGGCTATTATTAATTTTATATATATATATATATATATATATATGGGTCAATTGTAGTTCAGGTGGTTCTTCGATATATCGATTGTTGATATAAATTGTTTCTTCGATATATTGATTGACGATATAAATCGTAAATATATGCTATTATCGATACATTTCTTATTCAGTTGTAATCATCTCATTACATGTGTATGATGTCTTTTGCGTTTATTCAAATTTAATTGTATTTTTTTAAAGATTTTAATAATTTTTAGTTTAAAAGAGTGTTTCAATCAAGTGTATTAGAAAGAGTTTTTAAAGTTAATTATATTGGAGTTTCATTAACACTCGTAGAATTATATATTTCGTGTAACCTAAACGGAGTTGGCTACGTCTAGATTAAGTGTTAAACTTAAAGTTAATTTTTAATTTTAATTTTGGTTATAATTTCAGTTATGATTGATCTATTTGAACTTTATAGCAACATCAAAGATGAAAAGAGTGCTATACATTTTTTCCAACAACATAATATAATACCTAATGAAAAAAAATGTATTAATGAACATTGGATGACTATTACTGTTCACCGAACTAACTTATTTCTTTGGAGGTGTCCTGTAAAAAATTGTAGGAAAACTTGTTCAGTCAGAAAAGGAAATTGGTTAGAAGGATCTAAAATATCTTTAAAAACTATAATCCTTTTTATTTATTGCTGGTGTATAGAACTGACAAGTGTAATATTTTGTAAAAATCAACTGCACATTTCAGATAAGACTATCGTTGATTTTAATAACTACCTCCGCGAGGTATATACTGTAATATATATATATATATATATAATATATATATATATATATATATATATATATATATATATATATATATATATATATATATATATATATATATATATATATATTTCTATAAACATCTTATTTGTCGTTCAATGAAACGTCTCAAAACATATTATTGTATGTTTATGTTTTAGGTTTGTGCACATTCACTACTATCCGAAGACTCATCTATAGGAGGGGAAGGCGAAATAGTTGAAGTCGATGAAACTTTGATTTCCAAACGCAAATACAACAGAGGTCGTCTTCTTCGTGAACAATGGATTTTTGGAGGAATTTGTAGGAGAACTAAAGAAGTATTTATGTTTGCAGTTGGAGATAGGAGTGAGGAAACCTTGATCAACTGTATAAAGTCGAGAATAAAACCAAAAACAGTCATAATTTCTGATTGCTGGAAAGCCTACCAAAATTTGACTTCAATTCCAGACTTTCATTATAAACATTTAACTGTGAATCATTCGAAAAATTTCGTAGATCCTCAAACTTCGGCACATACCCAAAAAATAGAAGCTACTTGGCAGGTATTGAAAGTCCGAAATAAACGCCATCGTGGGACTCGAAGAGGTATGGTGGACTCATATATATGCGAATTTATTTGGAGGCAAAGACACAAAAATAACGAAGATTTATTTAAGCAAATTTTAAAGGATATTTCAAATTTTCAATAGGTTAGATTTACTAATATCGATTTTGCTTCAACAAAGCCTTTTTTCCAGGTTAGGTCAACTTGCTTGGCCTTAGGCTTAAGAGAAGGTTAGGCGAACTTGCCTGGCTTAGGTCTTAGTCTAGGTTAGGCCAACTTGCTGACCGTAGGTGTAAATACAGGTTAGGTCAAATTGATGGCCGTTACGAGGTTAGGTTAGGTTAGGTTAGGTTAGGTTAGGTTAGGTTAGGTTAGGTTAGGTTAGGTTAGGTTAGGTTAGGTTAGGTTAGGTTAGGTTAGGTTAGGTTAGGTTAGGTTAGGTTTTACTAAAAAACGAAAAAAAAAAGTAACGCACATTTGTATTTCAGTTGCTAACCTAACTTTTGTGTTTCCATATACCGCTAGACCAATATTGAATGATATATCGATATATATCGATATATCATTCCATACCGGTCTATCGATATATCGAAACTCAAAAGTTAGGGTACCAACTGAAATACAAATGTGCCTATATATATATATATATATATATATATATATATATATATATATATATATATATATATATATATATATATATATATATATATATATAATATACGTGGAGGCGTTGCCCAATTACAATGATATAGTGCAGAGAGAATTTGCGGACCTATTGGATCCCATTATGTATTTTAGTTTAGTGAATGCTCTATTTTTAGAAGTATTTTTAAACAAAACAGTTTTTCAGCAATTTAGTAATTGTCATTATAGGCATAATTGATTGTAGGCAATATATATATATATATATATATATATATATATATATATATATATATATATATATATATATATATATATATATATATATATATATATATATATATATATATATATATATATATATATATATATAAGAATTTATTGTTGGATATTCCACCCCCGCCCCTTTTTTATTTATAAATCGGCCGATCTCCCACTTTTTGTCTCCCTCCCCTTCCACCTATTTTAATTAATCCGAAGGCGGAAGGGTGAGGCCACAGAAGGAAATTTCGACATCGAGGTCTTTTCTGAAGATGATCACTTTCTAATGCAGGTCAGAAATCTCCCCCCATTTACACACCCCTTATCACAGGAGGGGGGAAGTGGCTAAAATTCTGAAAAATTTCTTATATCCTAAGTTGCTTTTAAATAAAGACCGCGAATGGCAAATCAGACTAATATTAATTAAATCTTTATAAAAACTGATATTGCAAATAATAGTCAAATAAATACCTTGTACCCTAACGAATGTTATCCCATGGGTAAATCTACGGCTGGTTTTCTGGTCGATTTGTTACACGATATCTTATACTAACAAGAGATATGTTACACTAGTTTACAATTAGAGCTTCATGAATGTTTAGTTTTATGCCTCATTTGGTTACGAAGCGGTCTGTTCCTTTTAAATTGAAAAAGCCTATTTGACATTTATTTTAATTAAATCAATATACAAAAATACATATAGTTACTAAAGTCTTCGCTGAAAAATCATACGAAATTGTTTACAACTAATTGAATGCACCGCGATGAATCGTTAAATTAAAAAATTAAAACATGTCAAATGAAATAACTTAAAAACAACAGGAAATATAGCTTACCAAATTGCTTTAAAAAAAAAAAAAAAAAAAAAAAAAAAAAAAAACATTTCCATCTGAGTAATGTTATTACTTTAGTAATTAAAATTTATTATTAAATAATTGTTCCAGAAGAATCGAGATAAATCACCTAATTATAACTACTACAATTTAATACAAAAATTCCACATCACATATATATAAACTATATCGTTTAAAAATTATAACAATTAGGCTTCTCCTGCTGTGAACTCGAGTGTTAACTGTCTATCCGCGAGAATTTGTATACCTTCCTCTTCCTACGAGATCACAACTCAAACTGTTCTCCTTCCGTTTCGGAGTTTGTATCCAAACCTCTTTTTCTTCTCAATTCCTGCCATCCCCACCAATAAGCTTTACCCCCAATTACCCCGAAACTTTTTGAAAGATTTGTGCCCTCCCTTTTAGGAGAATATATTCCCAATCGAATTTAATAATAATAATAATTGATCATTTTAGTTGTTTTTTAAAAGCTATTGAAATTAACGTAACGGTAAAGGAAAAAATTAAAATGATCGTAAATACGAAAACACATTAATTATGAGAGAGAGAGAGAGAGAGAGAGAGAGAGAGAGTTCTATCATCTGCCGATGGAAAGACATGGGCAGCAGCTGGTCCAGGAACCACGTGGGTGAACCAGGGCGACATAGTCTTTCTTCCGTCCAAAAATGCTCCCCCCTCCCCCCGCACTCTCATCTTCCTTTCCTACTCATACCCCCTCCCCCTCCTTTCCAACTTTTCTACCCCCATTTTCCGGCGGTTCCATTATATTCTGTTATTGTAATTGATAATCCCACCTACTTTCCATTTATCTATCGATGGTTTCGAGTCTCATATTCCTGTTCCATTTTCATTTATAGGAATTGAATAATAAAGATAATAACAATTTGGTGGGAGAAAAATACTTCGTGGCAACAACGCATAGTACTTGTTTCCGTTTTAGATCGCATTATAGATACATTTATGAGTGATCAGGTAAATTCTCTCTCTCTCTCTCTCTCTCTCTCTCTCTCTCTCTCTCTCTCTCTCTCTCTCTCTCTCTCTCTCTCTCTCTCTCTCTCTCTCTCTCTCTCTCTTTTCTCTCTCTCTCTCTCTCTCTCTCTCTCTCTCTCTCTCTCTCTCTCTCTCTCTCTCTCTCTCTCTCTCTCTCTCTCTCTCTCTCTCTCTCTCTCTCTCTCTCTCTCTCTCTCTCTCTCTCTCTCTCTCTCTCTCTCTCTCTCTCTCTCTCTCTCTCTCTCTCTCTCTCTCTCTCTCTCTCTCTCTCTCTCTCTCTCTCTCTCTCTCTCTCTCTCTCTCTCTCTCCTCTCTCTCTCTCTCTCTCTCTCTCTCTCTCTCTCTCTCTCTCTCTCTCTCTCTCTCTCTCTCTCTCTCTCTTCTCTCTCTCTCTCTCTCTCTCTCTCTCTCTCTCTCTCTCTCTCTCTCATCTCTCTCTCTCTGCTCAAACAAACATTAAAGAGCACTTAAAATGTAAAAATAAAACATGAACTAAATTTAAATGTTAATTGAAGAAAATTCAGAGAAATTGTCATTTGGATAGTATATATATATATATATATATATATATATATATATATATATATATATATATATATATATATATATATATATATATATATATATATATATATATATATATATATATATATATATATATATATATATATATATATATATATATATATTATATATATATATATATTATATATATATATATATATATATATATATATATATATATATATATATATATTATATATATATATATATATTATATATATATAATAATAATAATAATAATAATAATAATAATAATAATAATAATAATAATAATAATAATAGCAATACAAAGTTCCCGTGTTCAAACTGCAGAACTCGTTTATTACCGAGAAAAAATATGAAGCCCAGTTTGATACTTCTCTGTAATTGTTTTACGTGAAATATTATTAATTAAATTACATAAAAGTGATTAAGTACGAACGAGTCTTGGTATAAGTATTTTTTTTTTTTTTTTTTTTAGCTGACGATGGCAAAATAAATCTAAAAAAAACATTTCCCTTTTTATAAACGCTCTCTCTTTCTCTCTCTCTCTCTCTCTCTCTCTCTCTCTCTCTCTCTCTCTCTCTCTCTCTCTCTCTCTCTCTCTCTCTCTCTCTTTTAAACAGCCAAAAACTTTCCCAGGTTATTTACGTGGATGAGATGTTGCATCACAAAAATAATGATTATTATTCTTCAAAATGATTGAATAGTTTTTTTTTTCTTCACAGTTGTGAAATATAGTAATCTTCAATTTATTTGTAAATGTATAATTTTTATTATTACCGAAATACAGGAGGAACGCTACTGTCAGGTTGATTTCGTAATTCTTAAATGTTTTGTCGTCGTCGTTGTTATTGTTGTTGTTGTTGCTTTTCTTCTTCTTCTTCTTCTTCTTCTTCTTCTTCTTCTTCTTCTTCTTCTTCTTCTTCTTCTTCTTCTTCTTCTTCTTCGTTGATAACATAAATTAAGATGCTTTCCGTTACCATTAAAAAAAAAAGTTTAAACATTTAAATAATGTTAATTATACAATATATGCAAACTTGGGATTCACAGAGCCGGAGCTGGAGCCGGAGCCAAAAGTCGGAAATTTAGTCATAAATAAAATGAAATAAGAAATAAAAAGTTTTTTTCATTCATCTTTTGGTGAGAAAAGACCGAGAACTCTTTAAAGTTTTCCCAGTTTGGAGAAAGATTAATGTTAACCAAAATAATGGCCGACACGACCGGTGTCAAACTGTGTTTGAAAGTAGTATGCAAATTGAAGAAAATGGGAAAAATAAAGAAGGAAGTGTGCTTCAGACTTTACCAGTGGAATACTTGGAAGAATGAGCACAGCGGTGACGTGTGGGGATTTGTGATCTGAAGCAGAGAATTAATGAGACTGTCTAAA
>SEYY01005922.1:32500-37500 GCA_009176605.1 Armadillidium nasatum | reverse complement strand
AGGTTCATTTTAAGGTTACCCAATTACTCTATAACAAGAATTTTCTCTTTTTTTCTTAAATCATTTAGAAAACCATAAAAAGAATATATATATATATATATATATATATATAATATATATATATATATATATTAAAGGTGTTTTTTGATGGCATTCCTCCTGTGAATATCAAAACATAGGTTTCGAAGCTTCAACCGTTGAACTATCTTTTTTTTTTTTTATTTATTTTTTTTTAAAGTTCATCTCTCACGGTCATTGCCCCATTCATGGAGAGGAGCTTTTCTAGGTAGTTTCTAAATAGAATCCTCAAGTGGTATCGAACCAGCACCCTTAAGCATGTGAATCAATGTTGGTAAAGAGTTCCGTCTTTTACATCTTTGCCTTGATATAATCAACTTTTACCTTCCTTTGGAAGCATATTCTCATTTACCTTTTACAAGAATGAAATATTCCTCCTCTCAAACCTCTTATAATATCGACCTTTAATTCAAACTTGTACTATCCAAAGGTTTCAAATTAATCCTTAACATGATTTAGAAACATTTTAAATCTTACTTTAGATCGCCAGTAGACTAGCATGTTGAAAGTTCGGCTGACAATCTTTTCCATCTCACCTACTCCAAGTACTTTGCTTTTAGACATTTCAGTGTAACTTTTCCTGTGGGGTTTGACATATAGAAAATATTCGATAGAGATGGGCACAAACCTTTGATTCCTAAATTTCCTCTTTCTGCAGTCTATCCTCTTCACTCTGTAATCTTTCTGATGTCCTCTCAGGTCGTTCTGTGGCAGATGATATTGAAGGCAGTTGTTCGTCCTATAGATCTAAATCAATAGTGGTATGCTTTAGGGTTAACAACACCTCTCGTATAACCTACCGCCATTCTGTGAATGCATGGCAGACAGGTCATGGGGTCTCCACCCAGATCCCTCTACTACCTCCCACTTTCTATATAAGTCACTTTTCTGCCAGACACATGAAGAAACATTGAAATTAATTATATATATATATATATATATATATATATAATATATATATAAATATATATATAATATATATATATTATTATATATATTAATATATATATATATTATAATGAAATAACCCATAGTTCTCTAAATCTTTTTTTATAATCCTATCCATCTCCGTTTCGTTTTTTTTTTTTTTTTATTTTAATATCACTTGGATATTATTTTCTCACTCGCTCTTAAAATGTCAATCAAAAAATCTCTCTAGATTTTTCCATTCATTTCTTCTCTCTACAAAATATTTCCCAAGATCAGATCCATTTCACGTTTGAATAATAAATAATAGATTGAATTTTGCCTACTGTGCGCCTTCTCTATACCCATTGCTTACCTTCGGAACCCTGTATACCTTTTTTTCTTAAAACCTGCAGCAGACGCAGAAGCAGCTGTTACTTTATGTCGAACTTTAAATCCAGCAAATTACTTGATTGTATAAAAATGTCTTTTGTAGCTACTCCATACTTTTGTGAAGCACCATTTCGATACTTTTGTGCTCTTTTTTTTCTTTTCTTTTCCTTTAAAAATTTCTTTAGTGAAATACCCTTCCACTATTACGTACGTCATTGTATGGAAGGGAAAAAAATAAAATAATATATATATATATATATATATATATATATATATATATATATATATATATATATATATATATATATATATATATATATATATATAATATATTATATATATATTATATATATATATATCCTGGTAGGTGTGCCTATCAAGTGCTGCTCCTACAGAATCTATCAGAGGCGAAGTATAGGTATCTTGAGTAGCTTCTGTTTTGCGTCGCCTACTTGCTAGGCCTGTCGTCACAACTTTTCATAATTTCCTATTGCAGGGTTTTATAAAAGAAATCTTCAATTGCTTCAACTTCGCAGAAATAACAATCCTTTATTGACCAGAAGTTACCAAGAAGTAGTTTCAATAATATAATTCCAATTGTATTACATTTTTTGAAATTTATTCAAACGAACCTATATGAAAATTTTCTCGCATCACGAATTATTTCTGTCCAAATTCAACTAAATCTATTATTAATCGAAAGCCCTTCATATAGAATTTTGTTGCTCCTCTTGAATTTGTTAAAATATTAATCTTGATTTAATTTATAACAATTAATTTAAATTTCAAATTTTAAATTCAGTAAAAATTTTAAAATATTTCCTTCGGTTCATAAATTGAATTTTTATTTTTTATTTATTTATATTTGTGGTGGCATCCGCACTTGCCAAAATTATACATCCGCATCCGCATCCGCATCCGCACCTAAAACTCTATATCAGCACCCGCATTCGCAAATGAGAAAATATGACATGCGATCCATCAATATATATATATATATAATATATATATATATATATATATATATATATATATATATATATATATATATATATATATATATATATATATATATATATATATATATATATATATATTATTAGTATAATATGATGTCAGATGTCATATTTTCTCATTTGCGGATGCAGATGCGGATGCATGATGTAATGATGCGGATACAGAATTTTCAAGTGCGAATGCGGATGCGGATGTTGAATTTTCGAAAGTGTGGGTGCGAATTCGGATGCAGATGCCTGGTTTTGAATTTTTGAAAGGGCGGATGCGGATGTCAATTTTGATGAGGACGGCAGCGTATTGCCATCACATTTTATATATATATTATATATATATATATATATATATATATATATATATATATATATATATATATATATATATATATATATATATATATATATATATATATATATATATATATTTGAGATAGCTTCTTTCCTAGTGAACCTTAATCTAATTAGAAAGGTTAAAGACAATACTAGAGTTTCCACATACTCATTTAATACACTGTGAAGGCTTCACATCGTATCTCGGTCCGTCTCCAGCACAAACTAAATTTTACAAATTTCTATTTTAAAATACAATCAAAATATAATTTCATTAACTATATATAAGATATTTAAAATAATAATAATAAATAAATAAAATAATAAAAAATAAAGTAATAATATTAATATTGAAATAACATAAAAATAAAAAGGCTGAACTATTTTGGTAAAAAGGACTTCATTATTGAGTGAAAAGGACAATAGAAGAAGCTTCATCATTTAAAGATGGGCAATTAGTTTTTATATATAAAACTTCAAAATCCTAAGATCGAGAAGGGAAGATGCATGATGAAGAACAGAGAAATTAGATGAAGAAAAAGGGTGGGTATGTCCATGGTCTTTTAAGGCAGAGTGTACAGGAGAGCGAAAAGAGATGGTCTGCTCTAAAGGAAACTCCTCTATGCTTATCAATCGTCACTTTCTATTGTAGAGCAGTTTGGCCTACATATGCCTTATTCATTACAGCTGATACACTTAAATAAATAAATTATTGAGTATCTGAGAAGCATTGGGTGAGATTCCTTGTGTCTGAAGAAACTATAAATAGAGAAGGAGTTATAATTTATAAAAATGAACTGGCATTGAGGGAATGTAGCTTCAATTATAGTAACAATATTTCTATTAAGTTGAGATGTAAGTTATTCCATTATTCTACATACAGAAGTTTTAAGTATATTTTTTGTTTGGGTACAGTAGGAAAATGAAGAGTGGGTCTGAAGATATTAGTGAGACACTCGTTAATTAATACTTTATCCACTTGGAACTTTGGGAATAAATTAAAATGGAAAAGTATATTCATAAATTTCTAAAATTATATAATATATATATATATATATATATATATATATATATATATATATATATATATTATATATATATATATATATAATTATATAATATATATATATATATATATATATATATATATATATATTATATATATATATATATATATATATATATATATATATATATATATATAATATATATTATATATATATATATATATATATATATATATATATATATATATATATATATATATATATATATATATATATATATATATTATATATATATATATATATATATATATATATATATATATATATATATATATATATATATATATATATATATATATATATATATATATATATATATATATATATATATATATATATATATATATATATATATATATAATTATATAAGCTCGGTCGCACGTGCTGGGTAAGAAGAAATGCTCTTTTGAACAAATTCATGATGCAAAGAAACATCTGGACCAGGTGTGTAAGGAAAGAAATTCACAATGGCAGATGCCGAAATAATCTTTCAATCAAATGAGAAGAATCAAAATCTTCTTTCTGAAAAGTAACCCTAGAAAATCTCTACGTAACTCCAGAAAGGTTTCTCCCCTTCCCCCGACCTCCAGGACTCCTATTTTCTTGCTCATATTACACAATGATTATCCCCCCCCTTTCCACATAGCTCCAAATCAACTTTTTCCCCATTTGAGGGGAGTTCCCTCTCCTGGCTTCATTTCTTTTTTAGATTCAATAGAATACCCTTTTTTGTTGTTTTTTTTATTATTTTTTTTTTAAAAAAAAATATTTTTGTTTACCAGTTTTTTTAATATGATAATTTGATCTTATAAAAAAATGATCCGTATATAATATAATATATATATATATATATATATATATATATATATATATATATATATATATATATATATAATATATATATATATATATATATATATATATATATATATATATATATATATATATATATATATATATATATATATCTTTATCAGTTATACATTCCACCTTCCATTTGGACTTGTCCAAATTATCCTTAATTGTCCTTTAAATAAATGACTAAATATTACTCATCAAATTGAAAAGTATAGAGATACATCAATTACAGATTTTATTTCGTAAGCACTCAAGGGTCAAATAAATTTCCTAGGTTAGGTTAGGTTAAATTAGATTATGTGCCTTCGCGCAGGTTTCCTTGATCCATAGGTAGATACGACTCTGTGAAGGAACC
>SEYY01005922.1:17500-20000 GCA_009176605.1 Armadillidium nasatum | reverse complement strand
AGTTAAAATTACGAAAAGATTCGAAAGTTCAGTTTTTTTTAACTTTAAAAATGTGATGTTCATTTTCATCAGAGAATTTATACATTGGCGAATTCTTAAGGTGTTTTAACAACTTTTCAAAAAGAAAAGCAAATTGCCATGTATGCCAATTTTCCTTTGATGCCAAGGGAAAATTGGCATATATTTGCTTAATGAAGCATCAGTCCAAAATTCAAACCTTTAGCAAGGGAATTCACATTCTCAGTTTTAGCCGTCTACCGTGGCTCGAACGGTAGGGTGATTGACTCACGTGCTTGAAGGCGCCGGTTCGATCCCACTTCGGGATCCTAGGTATATACTACCTAGAAATGTGAACTTTAAAAAAAAAAAAAAAAAAAAAAAAAAAAAAAAAAAAGTTAGATTTCTTGATTAAGATTGTCATTATTAGACAGCAAAACAAAAAAAAAATAACTGTATTTCATTAGTTTTAATGATTTTTGATTAGATATTGTTGTTATTCTAGACAGAATACGACCAAGATGAATGAAAGTCTAAAGCTGATTAATTTTTCTTTTAAGAGAATATTATATTTTTCAACATTATCAGACGTAAAGTTGATGAAATTCTATGTACTAAATATGATTCTTTTATCCCTCATATTTACAAAGTTAATTTGATGGAAATATATATTGAATATATATATATATATATATATATATATATATATATATATATATATATATATATATATATATATATATATATAAATAGTATATATATATATATATATATATATATATATATATATATATATAAATATATATATATATATATATATATAGATATATATATATATATATATATATATATATATATATATATATATAATATATAATATATATACAGTATAAATAGAAGTGCTCCTCTTAGCTTAATTTTCAGCAAGAACAGAAAAACAAATAATGATTTAGCATTTATATTATGAGATTAGTATATTAACAAATTTCTTATTATGACATTATATCATATAAGAAATTTGTTAATTAACTAATCTCATAATATAAATGCTACGATCATTATTTGTTTTTCTGTTCTTGCTATATATATATATATATATATATATATATATATATATATATATATATATATATATATATATATATATATATATATAATATATATATATATATATTATATATTTTCTTCATGTTAAATTAATCTATCAAATGAATTGGACTTCCTAAAATCACTTTTTCTAAAAAATGGATTTCCCGTCTCTCTCTCTCTCTCTCTCTCTCTCTCTCTCTCTCTCTCTCTCTCTCTCTCTCTCTCTCTCTCTCTCTCACTGAAAATGCTTTTAGAAAACGGCTCTCTTTTTTAGCTAAATTAACCGTACCTAAAAAACTTTTATTCCTCAAGTTGCCATTTTTGGGGAGAATGAGTTACCAAATTGAAAGAAAATTAATGGAAAATTAAAAATTAATTATCCAAATCTTAATCTTAAACTAGTTTTTAATAACAAATGCAAAATTGGCAAGTTTTTCAAATCCAAGACTTCCTACACCTTTTGCTAATCAGTGATATATAAATACAAATGTGGAAGCTGTGATGCTGCCTATATTTTTTAAAGACTACTCGAAGTCTCCCAACTCTCATTGCTGAGTACAACGGGGTTTCCTTCAGAAATTTGAACCAGTTGCATTTCTCCCCAACCATATTCTGCAATAAACACTCATTCTCTACAATTAAAACATCCAATACAAGATACAAGTTTTAAAATTTAAGATTTTGAGCATAAGCCGGACCTCTTTATATATTTGGCATCGGATATAAATTAAAGAAAATTTCCATTCAGACAATAATTATAATTTTGATTTGAAATTCCATGTGATTGAACTTTTTTCTCTTTATGTTAAATTTTATATACATTTATTTTTTTTATTTTAAATAGCAATTTATATTTTTTTTACAGTTGTTTTGCTATTTTAATCATTAATTATTTTGTTCATTCTTCACCCGAAACTAGTCGGCAGTAAATTTTTAATGATCCTTTTTGGCAGTAATAAAGTTTCGCCTTAAGAGAAAAGGTGCTAATCAGCTATATTCATATATATATATATATATATATATATATATATATATATATATATATATATATATATATATATATATATATATATATATATATATATATATATATATATAGGATTTTGAGGAAATATCGGAAATCTGGTCGTTAAAAGATCTATATGTCTCATTACACGGTGTTTAAAAGTGTTAAAAAGTTGGGAAAACAGATAAAGGGAGTGAGTTCCAGACTTTACCAGTAGAGTACATGTAAGATTGAGCATAGCAGTTAAGCCTGGAGTCGGAGATTTGAACAGGGAAAAGATGAGACTCTGTAGAAAGTCATGTCGCACGAGCCCTTCTCAATGGAGGAGGTATGCGACGTGAGAGTTCAGAAGAGCAGTGTTTGTTATAATAGCGATAGTACAGGGGAGAGAGAGAGAGAGAGAGAGAG
>SEYY01005922.1:0-2500 GCA_009176605.1 Armadillidium nasatum | reverse complement strand
CTTACTTTCAACAGTGCTTTTTTTTATTTATTTTTTACGCACAGTTATTATAAAATGAAGTTTTAAGATTATATGAACGGTAAAATAGATAAGGTTTATAAGCCACTCGCCAGAGACATCTAACATCTAAAACAATTATTTTCTACCCTATATACCAGTGATGGCAAACCAGTGACCCGCGGATCACAAACTGACCAACCGCCAACTTTTCAGTGACTCATGAGACGATCAGGGAGGAAACTCAAGAAATCGATTAAAAAAATTAGATATTTCTCAGAAATTATACAACATTCCAAACGTACGACGATGTTTCTAACTCTTTCATCCTTGGAGAGCATCACGAGCTCTCATAGGATGTGGTTCACCCGCTCTGAACTCGTGATGTCCTGAAGGGCAGTATTTTGTCTGCTTGGAAGGACGGCATATGCCCTCGTAGGTGAGGTCTGCTCTCAAAAACAAAAACGAAACAAAAAACTCTTCCATCCGTTCCTCGGCAAGTCTCACGTTTTCAGTTGTGGTGATAAAGGGTTATAAAAGCCAATTAAAATTAAATAATAACGAAGCATTTCTGAAATAGTTTATACACGTATGTGTTACCTGATTTGTTTTTCTCTTTGCAGTTTATCAGTTGTCAATGTTTAGTGTTAATGTCTACTTGTATCTTTGTGATAATGTTAATTTAGTTTCCGATAATTTTTATGCACGTGTAAATTTAGTGACGCGGGCCCGAATTTTTTTTATCCTCAGCCTAACTAAGAAAATGAAATGGTATGATTTTTTTTTTTTATGTTAATCGACGAATGACAAATGATTTTGAAAAAGAAAAAAAAAAAAAAAAAAAAATTAAAAAAAAAAAAAAAAAACTAAAAAAAAAAAAAAATTTTTTTCTGTATGACGTCAAAAGATCTTTGAATATGGCGTCACAAACAATGACGTAGTCCTTTAAAGGATGTCAGTGCTTTCATATTAATGGGTTGCCATTATATTTCTTTTTTTACTCCCACTCCCAAAAAAATTTATTTTTGTTGACAACTTATTAAATGACTATAGGAGACCTTTATTAACAAGGTAAGGTATTAATACTATATATAATATATATATATATATATATATATATATATATAATATATATATATATATATATATATATATATATATTATATATATATATATATATATAATATATATATAATATATATATATATATATATATTATATAATATAATATATATATATATATATATATATATATATATATATATATATATATATATATATATATATATATATATATATATATATATATATATATATATATATATATATATATATTTACGGGGGAGGGAAGTAGCGCTCCCGAAGCGATGAGATTACCCCCTGTTGGGTATACGGATGTTAAAGGTACTCCTATCTCGTCCCGGTGCCCAATGGTTCGCTCCCTTTCGCGCTCACCTTCTATCTACACGGAGTGGCTCTCCTTTACATACATAAAACATTTCTAACACACATTCTTAAAAATTAATTAAAATAAAATAATGGCGTCAACTTCGGTAGCCTCGGAGAAGCCACGGGGGGCGGCTTCCAAAATAGCCCTCATCCACCCCTTCCCCCATCACCACTTGGGAGTTGGTGGCCTCCGGTGATGGGGTTGGTGCCACCAGGACTCGGCCGCCGGCTTGTCCTGATGCACGGTCTATTTTTTTCATTAATTTCTGCAACATTCGCGGTCTGCACTCTAATTTTCACTTTGTTGAACATCACCTCTCTTCTTCTAGACCTCACCTCTTATTCTTGACCGAAACTCAGATGTTTGAGCGTTCTGATAGCAAACCCTATTCTGTTTCCTCCTACTGTCTCTATCCTCAATTTTCAGCCAAAGGCGGTTGTTGTGCATATGTGCGCAACGATGTCGTTGTTCTCGTGTCTCTAATTTGGAGTCTTCCGAATTTCCACCTTATGGCTTAGGCTCTCTTGCCACTCTACGACTAAATTCATTTGTTCAGTTTATTTATCTCCTAATTCTACTGACTATGCAAAATTCTTCGACTATTTAAACTTCAAAATAGAGCACATTCTCTCTTCTTCTCCTTTCTCTGAAATCATCATATTAGGTGATTTCAATGTTCACCACCGCAATGGCTTTCTTCTAGTTCTCATGATACAGCTGGTGAACGTGCCTTCCATTTCGCTATCCAAAACGACCTTAAGCAGTTGGTGCAGCTCCCTACTCGTATCCCTGATCGTCTTGGAGATGAACCCAACGTTCTAGACCTTTTCCTAACTTCTAATCCTTCTCCTTATACTGTTAAACTCTTTCCTCCTCTGGGTTCCTCCGATCATCTTCTTATCTCTGTATCCTCTCCTATCTCTTCAAGTCTTCCGCAGGAAAGACCCCTTCTACGGAAAGGAAACGCTTGTGGCACTTCGGTGCCGCAAGCTGGTCGGACTTGCGGTCGTACTTCTTTGATTTCCCGTGGAAGATTATTGCTTCCGTGGGAGG
>SEYY01005921.1:2500-82996 GCA_009176605.1 Armadillidium nasatum | reverse complement strand
AAAAAATATAACTGCTTAATGTTCTTAATTATATGGAATTCGTATAAGAAGGAACTTCAAGAGGAAACCATCTTTTTGAAAAAGTTCAATAGTAAGTCTTCTCTCCTTTTTTAATTGTAAAATTAACTACGACCCTTCTCTTTCAGGTCTCATAATAAAAGCTCAAACCCAAAGCTTTTATAATATATATATATAATAATAATAATATATATATATATATATATATATATATATATATATATATATATATATATATATATATATATATATATATTTAATTTATAAATTTAAACCATAGTGAGATAAATTGAGTTTTTAAGACCTAATGGTTACAAAAGAAGAAGAAGAAAAAGTCAAATCACAAAAAGAAAAATGGCTAACTTTGGGCATTTAGCTGAATGAGGACTACAACGTGTAACTTAAGTTTATAAGTGAAAACTTAATTTATATCATGGCAGCTATTAACATTAATTAATAAAATAGCCCAAAACCAGTGGCTTATTTATTTACAAAGGACCGGTCATAAGAAGCTTCAGAAATTATTAACTATAAATAAGGGGAGGAATTTTCTGTATTCTTTGTGAACTCTAGGTCCTAACTTTATTATTATCTCACTGTATTTAAATGTAAATTAATTAATTATTATTACTTATTTTATACGATATTCCGGTATTCTTGATTATTTTACTTTCATAATATTGTGGACAATTTTCTCTATAAGTAATCTTAATCAAAATCTTAATAAACTTAACTTAGGCCCATGCTAGAGTTGAGTTGACTGGTGTAGTAAAATATTCATTGCATAATAATATTTTTTCGTAGGAACTCCATCTGTTGCTAGCGAAGAATCAGTTTCTCCCGTAGTAAACACCTCTGAAAGCACTAGCTCTAACAATCCTGATAGGGATAGGCCTAGTTTAAATTTATATAAGAGTGCAAAAGAGCCTCCTATTCAGATAGGTAGATTTGAAAGAGATAAGAATGACAAGTTAGCTTTATCTCGATTCTTAACTAAATTTAAAGCCCTTACTGATAGTAACCCTATTTACTCTGATGAAGAGAAACTTATTCATTTAAAAAGTAATTTAGGGAATACTGATTATGATATGGTTAAGCATCTTAGTCCTGAAGGACCTAATTATAAAGTTGCGTTAGATATTTTGAAATCGGAGTACCTTGATAATGAATTTATCGTTGAGAAGATTTTTCAACAGTTATACGAAATCCGTGTTCCTGCCGGAAAATAATTTAGCAGCTTTGAAGGGTTTTCTTAATGAAATGAAAGTTTTAACCTATGACCTTAAGTCATTTGATTTTGATTTCCTTGTTCCTGAGACACCAGGTTTTAAAATAATTAGTTATATGATACTTTAAAAGTTACCTCCCAAATTCAAGAACGCGCTTATTGACAAAGTCCAAAATAATTACCAAGTATCCTTGAAGTTTTTGATCATTCTCCTACATTACTAAAGCGCTTGGAGTTAGGGCAAAGACTACAACATCAGGCAAAGCATGATAATAACTTTAAAAATAATATATTTAGTAAGCCTTATAAAAATAGTAATAGTAAGAATAACTATAATGGTTATAAGTATAATAAATTTGCCAGTAATAATAGTAGTAACCAAAGTAAAGGTAGTAATGATAAATTTTCCCGTAATAGTGAAACTAAGGCTACCTTAGAAAACTTTAAGACTACCCAAAAATCTTCCAAATCTAATTATGTTCACAGTAAAACTAATGCATCCAATCGTACTTTCCCTTGTAAATTTTGTAGTCGTGATGGTCATACTATGAATAAATGTCCCGCCTATCCGGACCTTGAATCTAGGCTACAACGGTGTGATCAGTTAATTATTTGTAGATTTTGCTCTAGTGCTAAGCATGCGACAGAAGATTATCCTGGTAATCATGATAACTCTTTAGATTATGCTTGCATATACTGTAACCTTCATACCCACATATCTGCTTTATGTGAGAAGGGATAGTCTAAAAAGATTGATGGTCAAACTTTTGTTAACTATAGTAATGGGGAACAAAACTATCTTCTTCCTTTTGTAGAAATTACTTTGCATCAAAGAGGTAAACAATGTAAAGTATTAGTGCTAGCCGACTGGGGTTCTCAACGTAGTTATCTTAGCTCTAAAGAAACTAAACAACTTTTAGATATAAAATCTTTGCATAGTGTCAATTATGATGTGCATAGTTTTGTTGCTTCTCAAGAAAAATCCTTCTTCCTTAGCTCTTTTGATACAGATTTACCTGGTAGAAAACAGTTTCCGTTTTCTTTGCTTATAGATGAATCTTTTGATATTAAATTTGAAATACCAGGTTTAAAAGTTGCATACGAGAACTTGAATAAACTTGGATATAGAATTAATGCAATGCATGATTTGCATGATTATAAAGAATGCGTGGAGTTAAACGCATTAATTGGCATTGATTTCTTACAATTTTTGCCTCCCATTAAGTTTGAAAAATGCATGAACGGGGCATGTTATAAAATTGGTCAAGATATTGTGCCTTTTGGGGATATTAAAAGTTTCCTTTATACTCCAAATTGATAAATTAAACTCCATCACTAATGGAGTTGGACAGGGCCGGCCCCAGGGTAGGGCGCTCCGGGCGGCCGCCCGGAGCGCAATTATCTAGGGGCGCAAAATCATGGAAAATGAAAATAAACTGATAAAAAAATTAAGTTACAGTAGAACAAGTAAAGTAGAACAGATGACATTTGTGGTAAGATTTGCCTCCATACAGGAATCAGAGTCTGAAGTTCAAGTTAATATCAACGAACATTTTTTGGGTTTTCTACCCATTGAGAGATCAACAGCTAAGGAATTGTCGGAGGTTTTACTAGAAGAGCTAGAGAAAAATAGGCTTAAAGTAGAAAACATTCGCGGTCAAGGTATGACAATGGTTCCAATATGAGAGGAGAAAAATCGGGAGTACAAACAAGAATCAGAAATATAAACCCCAGAGCATTTTATGTTCCATGCAGCAGCCATTCGCTAAATTTGGTTGTAAACGATGTGGCAAAATTCTCGTTTGAGGCAGACAGCTTCTTCAATATTGTTCAAAAGTTATATACATTTTTTTCTTCCTCTTCTTTTCGTTGGGCAATATTACTGAAATATATTGATACTTACACCCTAAAACCATTGAGTGATACGCGATGGGAAAGTCGAGTCGACTCATTAAAAGCTTGCGGTTTCAAATTGGTCCAATTCACGATGCTTTGTGCAGCATATATGAAGATTCAGAAATCGATAATATGATCAGAGTCGGCTAGCGGATTATTAAATAACTTGAAGCACTTCAAATTTATATGCTCTGTTGTGATCTGGTACAAAATTTTGAGTCATATTAACCCCATCAGCAAACTTTTGCAAACTGTAAATTTTAATATGTCACAAGCTATTGATATGCTTAGCAACTGCAAACTCTTCTTTGAAAACCTGAGATCAGATGAAGCTTTTGAAAGCATCATTTTAGAAGCAACCGAGCTTGCTTCGGAGATTGACGTGGAAGCTAATTTTGAAACCACCACACCACGTCATCGTGTCAGAAGCAAAACAAGAACGTTTTTGCATGAGAGCCCGGATAAACCCGTTCAAGACCTCAAACAAAAATATAAAATAGATTTTTTTTTTTACACTATAGATCAAGCAATAAATGCCTTGGAAACCAGATATAATTTGCTAAATACTCACAGTAATTATTTCAGCTTTTTGTATAATATTTTTGGTCTAAAAGACATGCCCAGAAATGAGCTACTGGCTCATTGCAAAGATTTGGAAGTAGTTTTAACTGATGGAAATTCAAGCGATCTTAAAGCCCTGGAACTAGCCGATGAAATAAGCATTGTTTCGTCATTATTAACAAAAAAGGAAACCCCTGTTGAAGTTCTCAAGTTTATCGCTACACTTAAATTCGCACCAAACCTCAGCATAGCATTAAGAATCCTACTTACATTGCCAGGGGAAAGAAGCTTTTCAAAACTAAAAATAATAAAAAATTATCTCAGAACGATGCAGACGCACAATCGTCTCAATGGATTGGCAATGATAGCTATAGAACACCAAATTAGTGACAAATTAGACTTGAAATCACTGGTTCGTGAGTTTGCCGAAAGAAAAGTTAGAAATAGGGCATTTTAATTACTTGGTTAGTTAGAATTTATTTATAACATGGGATATTAGTTTAGTTAGCATTACTACATTTTAATTTCTGTTATTTTGCCTTAAGTGCTAAATTGCTTATCTTGTTATCTGATGATTGAGTTTTTAATAAAACTTTTTTTCTTTTTTTTCAATGTTTTCTTGACTTTCTGATATGGTCGCATGAGATTTACTTTAAAAAAACGGGGGGGCGCAAAATTAAGGTTTTGCCCGGAGCGCCAAAATGTCTAGGGCCGGCCCTGAGTTGGATTATCTTTTGAAAATGTTGCCTGTTCCTCTTTTGTTAACCAAGTTTTAAGCCCCTCTGTTTCTTCCTTTCATCCTTTAATGAGCATTTTTAATGATAATGAAGTAGAACATGGACTTGATTATTTATTTACTCTTGAAAACCTAGGGATTAAAAATCTTGATAAAGATATGGCTAAAGCTGATATCTTGCAAGTGTAACAATTTAATGATAATATTGTTTTCAAAGATAAACATTATTATGTAAAACTTTCTTGGAAGGAAAATGTTGACAAAGTGTCTTCCAACTTTGTTGTTGCCCGTAAGGTTTTAGATAGAGTTGTTACTGATTTTCATTCTAAAAATTTATATGAAAAGTACAACAGAGTTTTTGAACAGCCTTTAGCTGATGGTATAATTGAAAAAATGGATATAAACCCATCTGAATATGTGAATTTTGCCTTTATACCGCATAGGCAAGTCATTAAAATGGAGGCTCAGGTTACTACAAAAATTAGCCCAGTTTTTAATTGTTATTTAAAAACTCACAAAAACTTGCCTTCCCTTAATGAAGCTGCCTACCTAGGCATTGACCTCATGTCCTCTCTATTGCAATTGCTTTTACAATTTAGATGAAACAAATATGTTGTACTTGCTGATATCAAGCAAGCTTTTCTTGCTATTAAATTACTGACTGAAGAGGATAAGAATAGGTTTTCTTTTCCTTTTTTTAATTTCCAGACATGTAATATAAATCTTTAGTTGAATAAAGCCTTTAAATGAAAAGTCTTTCATTATTCTATTTCACTTGAGTGAGTAAAATTATAATTAAAATAGTTAAATCCAATATACTTTGGGTCTATCTCAGTAGCTAGATAATTACAAGAAGAGTTTTAACATCTCGGAAAAGTGTTGGGAATTTCTATGGCGCTGAAACCCCAGAAAACATTTAATGCAGATCAGTGGCTGCTCTACCAAGAGTAACCTAATTCTGTTACATTTATTCTACAGATTAATAAAAAGAAATTAATATAGAACTCATCATGCATTGAAAATATTCCTCAATAGTTAAAATAAAAGTGGGATTTTTGCGGATTTACGTTAGTTCCAAGACATTAAGCTTGGACGTTCAGCTTATTACGTGTAAGCTCATAAATGAAATTTTAAAGTAGTAAATTAGGTAAATTTTAGCCTAGTAAGAACATAGCTTCAACCCAAATAAGAAAGAATCCTAAAACTCTGCTCAAAAATTAAAGCCCAGTTAAACAGTAAAAGTCAAGTCAAATATAAAATTAAAGTTAAAGAAAATACACTAACTTAACCCCAGAAAAATCAAAAATGAATTTTAATTCAAAATAGCAAAACAAAATATCAGGTTGAGTTGGTCTAGTTGGGACCTAACCTCTCTTACAAAGCTCTATAAAGATTCCTACCCTAAGGGTTAAGTAATAAATAACTACCATAAGGCAGCAAGTAATTTAAAATAGTTAAATGGAGATATACTCATCTTATCGAAGACTCTTCAAGCTTAGATGAGTACTTTTAGTTAAGAAAAGTTAAATCATAATTGTAAAAAATCGACTTACCATATCAACGGTAAATAGGCAAGTCTCACTTCTGGCTTTCGAGTATATAACAAGAGTCAAAAAACATGTAAAATGTTGCCGTTCTATAAAAGATTTTTTAAGTTTAGGGTGTTTTTTTGATATTTTGTGAAAACCATAGATAGTTTTATCTACTAAGAAGCAACATATAAGGATTTTCTATATAATATATATATATATATATATATATATATATATATATATATATATATATATATATATATATATATATATATATATATATATATATATATATATATATATATATATATATATATATATATATATATATATATATATATATATATATATATATATATATATATATATATATATATATATATATATATATATATATATATATATATATATATATATATATATATATATATAATATATATATATATATATATATATATATATATATATATATATATATATATATATATATATATATATATATATATATATATATATATATATATAATAAATAATAATATATATATATATATATATATATATATATATATATATATATATATATATATATATATATATATATATATATATATATATATATATATATATATATATATATATATATATATATATATATATATATATATATATATATATATATATATATATATATATATATATATATATATATATATATATATATATATATATATATATATATATATATATATATATATATATATATATATATATATTTTGAAATCTGATATATCGATATTTTTAACCGATAGTATCGAAGTCAATTTGGATATTTTTTTAAAATTATCGATACTCGATATATCGATAATTTTTTCAATATCGGCATCCCTACCAGCTGATATTTAGTCAAGGTCTTTATGTGCCATTGTCATATATATGGCCATTGTCATAGACTTTTACTACATAGACCAGCGGTTCCCACTGGGGTACGCGTACCCCTGGGGGTACGCCTGCTATTGATTGGGGGTACACAAAAAAAATATGGCTTAAATAAAAAAGAATGTAAAAGGAAAAGATTAATAGAATATAGATTATAGAATATCAAATTACGAAATTAAATTATTGTTCTTATATATATATATATATATATATATATATATATATATATATATATATATATATATATATATATATATATATATATATATATATATATATATATATATATATATATATATATATATATATATATATATATATATTTTGGATTTGTGTGTGTACGAAGGTACTCGTAAATTAAAAAACATTATGAAGGGGTACGGAAGGAAAAAAAGGTTGGGAACCGCTGACATAGACGACGCATTCCCATTGAAGCTAAGCCAATATCCTCTGTAGATGGGACAGACTCTTTGTTGCAACTTCATAACTTTTTGTGTGATCCCGGAGTTGCTAGAATGGCTCACTTCATTCGTTGCAAAAATTTCCCATACTTTGTTGGGGATGTAAAACGCATGACAAAATTTTGTTCTATTTGTGCAGTGTGCAAACCAAGATTTTATAAGCCTCCTTTATCTGTACTTAAGGAATCATCACCATTTGAAAGATTGAATATCGATTTTAAAGGACCGCTACCATCTTCATTATGTAACAAGTGTATGCTTATCATAATTGATGAATTCTCAAGATTTCCCTTTTTGTAGCCTTGCTTTGAAATGACTAGTAAACTGTAATAAAGTGTCTTTCTCAATTGTTTTCCATATTTAAACTTTCTTCATATTTACACTCTGATAGGGGTACTGCTTTTATGTCACAAGAAATTAAAACAATTTCTTTATGGATTTGGTGTAGCTACTAGTAGAACTACTCCTTACAACCATCAAGGTAATGAGCAATGTGAAAGGTATAATGGAATTATTTGGAAGACGATATCTTTGGCTTTGCGTTTTAGGACTTTGCAGGTGGCACAGTGGGAGCAAGTACTTCCACAAGCTCTTCATTCAATAAGATCTCTCTTTACAATATCAACTAATGAGACTCCACATGAGAGGCTTTTTAATTATCAACGAAAGTCTAGTAATGGATATAATATTCCTACATGGCTGTCCTCTCTTGGTCCAGTTCTAGTAAGGAAGCAAGTAAGACAGTCTATATTCGATACTTAGTGGAAGAAGCGTAGCTCTTTGAGGTAAATTCACGATATATGCTTTTGTGAGGCTTTCCAATGGTAAAGAATTAACAGTTTCTCTCCGTGATCTAGCTCCGTGTGATAATCATAATGCAAATTATATTTAACCTGATCATCCTGAAAACATAAGAAGTGAAGGGGATTGTGTGAAGCAATGATGACTCAGGAGCTGAGAATGACCATGACATTCCTTTTCCTTTGGAAGCAAAACTATCGGATATTATTATTCCTACAAAGTAACAGATTACTCAGAAGAACCATATAGAATTAAGAAGGTCGAGTCGAGTTTGGAAACCGGAACAGCGCCTGAACTTGTAAGAAAATAAATCCCTTGAAATTAATAGAATTAAAATTGCTAGAAGGGGTGAATGCAATGATAATTGTTCATAGGTTTTAATTTCTAATATGTTATTATATCTTTTTAAAGCTTTTTTTTTTTTTTTTTTTCCAGACATGTAATATAATTCTTTAGTGGAATAAAGCCTTTAAATGAAAGGTCTTTCATTGTTCTTATTATATATATATATATATATATATATATATATATATATATATATATATATATATATATATATATATATATATATATATATATATATATATATATATATATATATATATATATATATATATATATATATATATATATATATATATATATATATATATATATATATATATATATATATATATATATATATATATATATATATATATATATATATATATATATATATATATATATATATATATATATATATATATATATATATATATATATATATATATATATGCAATTACCTTGCAATTGCTCGGTTTATTAAGAAGTATAGGGTTAAGAAAATGCTTTGCTCACTTATTATGTTATTTCTTAAACCTAATAACTATATATACTATATATATATATATATATATATATATATATATATATATATATATATATATATATATATATATATATATATATATATATATATATATATTTATTATATCTCCTCCGGTGGGCAAAGGACAGAGGCCTACCAAATTCCACCGGAGTTGGGAAAGATCTATATCATGGTCGATGGAGGCCGACGTGTCCAGATACACGGCGTTTGAAAGCATGCAAGTCAAAGGAAGTTGAGAAAACAGATGAAGTGATTGTGTTCCAGACTTTACCAGTAGAGTATTTGATGAAGAAAATATTGTTTATTCATTATTTTTATAGAGCAATTTTTTTTTATTTAGCTACTATTTATCATGTAAAGAATAATCTGGCAATTTGGCCATCTTTTCTTTTTGTTGTTACTAACTAAGCAAGTATGTAACATAACCTATGATATTTTTTCTTTTCTCTAAGTAAACATGTTATATTACAAAGTGTTTTATTTACTTCGAATGGGTTGTTAATTAAACTAAACTAAAAGATTTACTTTAACAGTATATGTAAGATTGAGCATAGCGGTTAAGTCTGGGGTCGGAGAGTTGAACAGAGAAAGGATGAGACTGTGTAGAAAGGCGTGTCGCACGAGCTCTTCTTAATAGAGGAGGTGTGCGACGTGAGAGTTCAGAAGAGCAGTGTCTGTTGTAATAGCGATAGTATAGAGATAGAGAGAGTGACGCAACAATTCGACTAGCAGAAAGAGATTGAAGAGAGTTTGTAAGAGTAGGAGAGTTGATGAGACGAAATGCCCTAGACCCCACCTTCTCTAGGAGAGCCGTAAGTGTGGAACCACCCCAGATGTGAGAAGCGTACTCCATACAGGGGCGAGCAATACCCCTATACAGAGCAAGCAACTGGGGTGGCGTGAGGTAATTCTGAAGGCGCCTCAGAACACCCAACCTCTTAGAAGCTTGTTTAGAAAGAGAAGTAATGTGATCTTTCCAAGAAAGATCACGAGAAAAAGAAACTCCAAGGATATTAAGAACAGATGAAGGCTTGAGTTGAGTGTTTTCGAAGAAGATATCATAGTTGTGTGGAAGATTGTGTCGAGTGGAGAGATGAAGGAGTTTTTGAGGCATTGAAAACAACCATGTTTTCTTTGCTCCAATTTGAAATAAGTGAAAGATCAGAGGTTAGTTGCTCCAAGGCTACCCTTCTCGAGTCTATCAGCTGCTGTTGGGTGGGACGTTTTTCAAACTGGAAGGAATAATGAAGGGTGGAGTCCTCAGCATAAGAGTGAATAGGAGATGATGTAAAAGAGAGAAGGTCATTAATCAAAAGTAGAAAAAGTGTTGGGGATAGGAGAGAACCCTGATTATCACCACTATTAATTAATAGATTTAAAGGAAGAACGGTGGCCGTCTACAACAGCTGCTATAGAACGACCGGAAGGATATTAGAGAGAAGATTACAGAGAAAAGGATAGATACCGAAAGAGGGAAGTTTAGAAATCAAAGCTTTGTGCCAGACTCTATCGAAGGCTTTCGATATGCCCAGCGCGACAGCAAAAGATTCACTGAAATGCCGAAGAGCGGAGGACCAAGAGTCAGAGAGAAAAGAAAGAAGATCACCCATAGAGTGTTTATTACGAAAGCCATACTGGAGATCTGAGATAAGATTAGAAGAATTGAGATGTTTCCAAATCTTCCTGTTAAGGATAGATTTGAAAACTTTAGAGAGAACGGAGATCTAGGACGGTAGTTGGAGGGTTGAGAGGGGTCCCCCTTCTTCGGCACAGGCTGAATGAACGCACGTTTCCAGTAAGAAGGGAAGGTTGAAGTAGAGAGGCAAAGACGAAATAGTTTACCGAGGCAGGGTGCAAGCTCGGAAGCACAAGTTTTGAGAACCACAGGAGGAATACCATCGGGGAAGTACGCCTTCTTAGTATTAAGCTCAGAGAGAGCAGAAATGACATCTTTAGAAGAAATTCTAATTTTACGCACAAATGAGTTAGAGGGGGTTGGAGGAGGAATAGCTAAGGAATCATCTAAGGTAGAGCTAGAAGCAAAAGTTTGAGCAAAAAGTTCAGCTTTAGAAGAAGGTAAAGCAGCAGTTGTGCCGTCGGAAGATATTAAAGGAGGGAAAGAGGAAGAAGCAAAGTTAGAGTTGACATTTTTTGAAAAATGCCATAAATAACGTGAAGAAGAGGAACCAGAAAGATTATTGCATTTTCTACGGAGAAATGAATTTTTAGTGTTACGAAGGATAGATTTTGCACGATTCCTGGATGAAATATAAGTAGCGTGAGTTTCTCTAGTTTGAAGACGACGGTAATCCATGAAGGCAACATCCCTGAGGCGGATAGCACGAGAACAAGCAGAGTTAAACTAAGGTTTGTTAGGTTTAGTAGAAGGGAAAGAATATGGAATGAACGCTTCCATACCAGAGAAAAGCACCTCGGTAATGCGTTCTGCACACTCCGAGGGACCCCTCCCACGGAAGCAATAATCATTTCACGGGAAATCGAAGAAGTACGACCGCAAGTCCGACCAGCTTGCGGCACCGAAGTGCCACAAACGATTCCTTTCAATAGAAGGGGGTCTTTCCTGCGGAAGACTTGAAGAGATAGAAGAAGATACCGAGATAAGAAGGTGATCGGAGGAACCCAGATGAAGAAAGAGCTTAACAGTATAAGGAGAAGGATTAGAAGTTAGGAAAAGGTCTAGAATGTTGGGTTCATCTCCAAGACGATCAGGGATACGAGTAGGGAGCTGCACCAACTACTCAAGGTCGTTTTAGATAGCGAAATGAAAGGCACATTCACCAGCTATATCATGAAAACTAGAAGAAAGCCATTGGCGGTGGTGAACATTGAAATCACCTAATATGATGATTTCAAAGAAAGGAGAAGAAGAGAGAATGTGCTCTATTTTGGAGTTTAAATAGTCGAAGAATTTAGGATAGTCAGTAGAATTAGGAGATAAATAAACAGAACAAATGAATTTAGTCGTTAGAATGGCAAGAGAGCCAAAACCTTAATGTGGAAAATTCGGAAGACTCCAAATTAGAGACACAAGAACAAACGACATCGTTTCGCACGTATGCACTACAAACGCCTTTGGCTGAAAATTGAAGATAGAGATAGTAGGAGGAAACAGAATAGGGCTTGCTATCAGAATGCTCAAACATCTGTTTCGGTCAAGAATAAGAGGTGAGGTCTAGAAGAAGAGAGGTGATGTTCAACAAAGTGGAAATTAGAGTGCAGACCGCGAATGTAGCAGAAATTAATGAAAAAAATAGACCGTGTATCAGGACAAGCCGGCAGCTGTCTCTTGGTGGCACCAACCCCATCACTGGAGGCCACCAACTCCCAAATGGTGATGGGGAAGGGGTGGATGAGGGGCTATATTTGGAAGCCGCTCCCCCGGGGCCTCTCCGAGGCTTCTTTTGTTGAGGCCATCATCAAGTTTTTTTTTTTTTTTAAAGGGTGTCTGTATTAATGTTTTGTGTGTGCGAAGGAGAGTTTACTCCGATTTAGAAGAAGGTGAGCGCGAAATGGAAAACCATTGGGCACCTGGATGAGATGGGAAGTACCCTTAGCATCCCATATACCCAATGGGGGTAATCTCATCGCCTCGGGAACGCTACTTCCCTCCCCCTTAGGAGGGGGGATATATATATATATATATATATATATATATATATATATTATATATATATATATATATATATATATATATATATATATATATATATATATATATATATATATATATATATATATATATATATATATATATATATATATATATATATATATATATATATATATATATATTATATATATATATATATATATATATATTATATATATATATATATATATATATATATATATATATATATATATATAACATTAATTTACTTTTCTTTTAGAAATTCTGGACTTAATTAAACAGTACTGAGACTGTTTGTCCTATTTGGAGAGAAAAGTAAACCAAACTAAGATATATTAGAATAAAGAAAAGGGTAAATAAAATCAATAAAAAATCTACAGTTACTCACCAAAAAATGAAGAGTTTCAAAAGGCAAACTTAATCATAGCTTTCTTAGTTTCCTAAAACTTCGGTTTAGGATTTTCACCTTATGAAGGTTAAAGGCTATATTTAAATTAGTAGGTATTAGATAAACAAAGGGTCCTTTCAAACAGAATAATTGCCATTCAAATACCAGGGTAATAAATCTCTTCTCAAGCTACACTTTAGAACCTTTAAATGTCAGTTTGTAAAAGTCAAATTTTAAACCCAATAGAATGCCTAACAGGTCAACTCTTTATCAAATAATTAAAAATCTAACTAAGCAAATTTATAATAGAGCAGATAGTCAGAAGTCAAGTTCCAAATAGTTTCAAGAGATTAAATTTAAAATCCTAATATCTAAAAAACAATTAATGTACAAAGAAAGGCAAATAATTAGTTAATACTTTACGTTCTGGAAGATTTTCATCAATGTGGGGGATACAATTTTTAAACGCACTCTTACATTTTTAATCTTGTTACCAGCGTGGTTAGAACAAAGGTTCCTACCATGTTAAAAAAAAGGTCAACAATAAATTTTGATGTTGCCATTCAAAAGGGTATCTAGCTCTATGGTGTACTTTGATACTTTAAAAAACCATAGTTTTATCTACTAAGAAGTAAAATGTAGAAACCATAAATAGTTGTATCTTCTAAAGCAGAATGTAAGGATTTTCTAATAACCTCCCAAGAACAAGAATTTAAATTTTTAATTTAAATTAAGGGGAAATTCAAAAGTTAAAGCTTAAAAGTCAAATTAGTAGGTATTTTTACTTTGACAGACCTAATTATTTTGTCCTATCCTACCAATACCTCTATAACCTTTTCTAGCAACAAAAAAGGTCTAGGTTTATTTGGTACTTTTATAAGAACAACATCACCACACTTATGCCATAGGACCAAGATCTCTGATGAAAATCTCTGCTATATTCTCGGAGACTTAGCAAGTACTCTTCATACTAGAGTCGTCTAAACTCTTCAAAAGTAATAAGTTGCTGGTCCAGACATTCAAGGACATCTTTCCTATCCATTTACCTCCAGGGGTCTTCCTCTAAGTCTCTAATGACCAAAGAAGAATTGCTGTGCATTTTCAAAAAGGAATTGGAGGAAATGACATTCAAATCACTTTTAGAAGCTCTATAGGTGAGAGGTCTGGAGTTTATAGCATTTTGAATACAAGATAAAGTGGTTAGTAATTCAAAAATAAGAGAGAGTTTTAGTCTGTACAGTTTTATATTAACAGATTTTAACAGTACGGATTTAACAGTACTGTCATTACTGAATTAAAAGAACTTATCTACCTAAAATTTTTTATCCAAAAGCTTTGAGCACAAATCATTGGGAAATTTAGAGGCATGAAAACGCATGACATAATGCAAGATAAATGGGCTACTGACAAACCAGAAAACCAAAAAAGTGTAACTATAAGTAACAATTTTACCATTCTCTATCCAAAAGAAACAAAACCTATTTTTATCCTCTTCAGTCAGTAATTTAATAGCAAGAAAAGCTTGCTTGATATCAGCTACAACACATTTGTTTCATCTAAATTGTAAAAGCAACTGCAATAGATAGGACATAAGATCAATGCCTGGTGGGCAGCTTCATTAAGGGAAGGCAAGTTATTGTGAGTTTTTAAAGAACAATTAAAAACTGGGATAATTTTTGTAGTAACCTGAGCCTCCATTTTAGTGACTGGCCTATGCGGTATAAGGAAAGGATCCATTTTCAAAACTTTTTTTTTTATTATTTGACCGATTGAGCTGAAATTTACAATGTATATGCATTTCCCCCAGCTGAAAACAGTCGATTTCTGACGTTTTTCTGAGTTTCTTACGGTTTAGCAGTTATAGGGGGTCAAAATTCAAAAAGAGATTAAATAGAAGTGGTAAAATAGTGGTCAGAATGATCCAAAAACTCCCCTGTACATTCTTAGCCCCAATCTCTACAATATAGATAGAGAACATTTGGGAATATTACGGATAGTGTTTGATTATAGAAGTTCAAATTTTTTTTTGAAAAAAAAATTGAAAAATATATACCCTTCCGGAGAAAAAAATTTCTTAAAAAAATTCCTGCATTGAATGTTTTTGAAAATTGGATATTGTTTAGAGGAGGGATGGATCTAAAACGTTTATTTAAAACACTTTTAAAAACTAATTGTTTGATTCGAGATACAGCCTCTCAAAATTTGGAAAATTTGAAATTTCGTCGAAAATTCGGCCATTTTCGATAAGCTGTATCTCGAATCAGACAAATAGGTTTTAAAAGTGTTTTAAATAAAAGTTTTAGATCTATTCCTCCTCTAATAAAGCTAAAAAAAAGACTTCCAATCCAATTTTTTTTTTTTTTTTTAATTTTTTTGTCCGAAGGTGTGAATTTTTCAAAATTGGAAAAAAAAAATTTCGACACCTGGTCAAGTAAGGGCATATAACCTGTTTTCTGTTATGCACACATCAAAATTCTGTAAGAAGTTTTTATAGCCAATAGATTTTGAATATACACACCAAATATCAGACCAAAAAAATTTTTTAGGCGTCCTCACGGTAGATTTAAACTTACCTTAAATTTCCGAAATTACTTCTAAACTTTAAGTCCCTCGTAAAAACGTTAGGAATGGAGTTTTTCCGTCGGGAAAAAAGCTATATATACTGAAATTTTCAGGAGAATCGGATGAAAATTTTTTTTTTTCAAGAATGGATCCTTCCCATTTATATAAAGGCAAAATTCACATATTCAGATGTGTTTATATCCATTTTTTCAATTATACCATCAGCTAAAGGATGTTCAAAAACTCTGTTGTAATTTTCATATAAATTTTTAGAATGAAAATCAGTAACAACTCTATCTAAAACCTTACGGGCAACAATAAAAGTTGGAAGGCACTTTGTCAACATTTTCCTTCCAAGGAAGTTTTACATAATAATGTTTATCTTTGAAAACAATATTATCATTAAATTCAGACACTTGCAAGATATCAGCTTTAGCCATATCTTCATCAAAGATTTTTAATCCCTAGGCTTTCAAGAGTAAATAAATTATCAAGTCCATGTTCCACTTCACTATCATCAAAAATGCTCATTAAAGGATTAAAGTAAGAAACAGAAGGGCTTAAAACTTGGTTAACAAAAGACTAACGGGCAACATTTTCACAAGATACTCCAATTCCATTAGTGATGGAGTTTAATTTAGCAATTTGGTCAGTATAAAGAAAATTTTTAATATCCCCAAAAGGCACAATATCTTGACCAATTTTAAAACATGCCCCATTCATACATTTTTCAAACTTAAAGGGAGGCAAATATTGTAATAAATCAATACCAATTAATGCGTTTAACTCAACACATTCTTTATAATCATGCAAATCATGCATTGCATTAATTCTATATCCAAGTTTTTTCAAGTTCTCATAAGCAACTTTTAAACCTGGTATTTCAAATTTAATATCAAAAGATTCATCTATAAGCAAAGAAAAAGGAAATTGTTTTCTACCAGGTAAATCTATATCAAAAGAGCTAAGAAAGAAGGATTTTTCTTTAGAAGCAACAAAACTATGCACATCATAATTGACACTATGCAAAGATTTTTTTGTCTAAAAGTTGTTTAGCTTCTTTAGAGCTAAGATAACTACGTTGAGAACCAGAGTCGACTAGCGCTAATACTTTACATTGTTTACCTCTTTGATGCAAAGTAATTTCTTCAAAAGGAAGAAGATAGTTTTGCTTCACAATACTATAATTTACACAATGGGAAGACATAGTATGACCATCAATCCTTTTAGAATATCCCTTTTTACGCAAAGTAAAAATGCGGGTATGAAGGTTACAGTACATGCAAGCAATCTAAAAAGTTATCATGATTACCAGGATAATTTTCTGTCTCATGCTTAGCACTAGAGCAAAATCTACAAATATTTAATTGATCACACCGTTGTAGCCTAGATTCAAGGTCCGGATAGGCCGGACATTTATTCATAGTATGACCAGCACCACTACAAAATTTACAAGGGAAAACACGATTGGATGCATTAGTTTTACTATGAACATAATTAGATTTGGAAGATTTTTGGGTGGTCTTAAAGTTTTCTAGGGTAGCTTTAGTTTCACTATTACGGGAAAATTTATCATTACTACCTTTACTTTGGCTACCACTATTATTATTGGCAAATTTATTATACTTATAACCATTATTGTTATTCTTACTATTACTATTATTATAAGGCTTACCAAATCTATTATTCTTAAAGTTATTATCATGCTTAGGCTGAAGCTGTGGTCTTTGCCCTAACTCCAAGCGTTTTAGTAAAGTAGGGAGAATGATCAAAAACTTCAAGGATACTAGGGTAATTGTTTTGAACTTTCTCAATAAGCGCATTCTTGAATTTTGGAGGTAACTTATAAATTATCATTGAACTGATCATTTTAAAACCGGGTGTCTCGGGTACAAGGAAATCAAAACCATATGACTTAAGGTCATAGGTCAAAACTTTCATTTCATTAAGATAACCCTTCAAAGCTGCTAAATTATTTTCTGGCGGGGCACGGATTTCGTATAACTGTTGAAAAATCTTCTCAACAATAAATTCTTTATCAAGGTACTCCGATTTCAAAATATCTAACGCAACTTTATAATTAGGTCCTTCAGGACTAAGATGCTTAACCATATCATAAGCTGTATTCCCTAAATTACTTATTAAATGAATAAGTTTCTCTTCATCAGAGTAAATAGCATTATTATCAATAAGGGCTTTAAATTTAGCTAAGAATCGAGATAAAGCTAATTTGTCATTCTCATCTCCTTCAAATCTACCTATCTGAATAGGGGGTTCTTTAGCACTCCTATATAAATTTAAACTAGGCCTAGCCCTATCAGGAGTGTTAGCACTACTATTTTCAGTGGGGTTTACTGTGGGAGAAACTGATTCTTCGCTAGCAACAGATGGGGTAGTAGACTTTCGCTAAATTATCCGCAATTAAAGAAATTTTGTCCTCGGTATCAATTTTATATTGAAATGACGTATCACGATCACTAATGTAAAGTTCACGCAATGAATCAAACTTATTATATATTGGACAATATATTTTTATCTAATTTCTCTAGGGATTTAAGATAACTTTTTACTTCCGCTAATTTATCTTTTATAAATGACTCGCTCGAACAAGTTTCAATTTTATTTAATATCAACCTCACACGATTTTTTAAATCTTCTCTTTCATTAATAAGTGAATGGTTCAATGACTGGCATTCTTCCATTTCGGACATTTTAAATGATACTTTAAAGTTAAACAATGAAAACGTTTTAAAAGTTAAATTTCAATTTAAACGATAAACTCTAAAAGTTTAGGAAATCCAGAAATACAAGGTGAGTAACAATGTAAACTAAAAGGCTAATAAATGTTCGGTCTAATTACTTAATAAGAATCTTTAGGAAAAATGTTGCGATTTGCTTCTAAAAGAAATCGTGAAGACAATGAGACAGTATAGTGACTGTTTGTCATAATTTTAAAGCAACATAAACCAAACTAAGATATATTAGCCTAAAGAAAAGAGTAATTAAATTCAACAAAAAGTCTAATGTTACTCACCAAATATTAAAAATGAGCTTTGAAGCCAAACTTAAGCTGTAACTTTCCGGGTTTCCTAAAGATTCTTTTAGGATTCTTCGCCTTTAACGTTAAGGCTATATTTAAATTAGCGTATTTAATAAAAGGACCTTTCAAACTGAACAATTGCCATTCAAATATCAGGTCAACAAATCTCAACTCATGCTACAAATTAGAACCTTTTTAAAACGGTTAAAGTCATATAGTAAAGTCAAATTTTAAACCCCATAAAATGCCTAACAGGTCTACTCTTTTCTAATAATTAAAATCAAACTAGGCAAATTTATAAAGAGTAGACTGTCTATAAGTCAAGTTCCAAAATAGTTACAAGAGCTTAAATTTTAGTTTGCTAATATCCAAAGGGGACAATTAATATTCAAAGAAAGGTTATTAATTGGTTAATACATTACGTTTTCTGGAAAATTTTTCCTTTGATGAGGTTGATAAAATCTTTATAACTCTCTTACATTTTAAACTTATTACTAGCGTGGTAAGTGTCTTGGAAATCAGTTAAGCGAGTGCCTTAATTAACATCCTTAAAAAATGGCAACATCATTTTTTAGTGTTGTGGGAATCTAGCTTTAGGGCGTATTTGATACTTCAAAAATAAACCAGAGTTTAAGTATTTTACTAAGAAGCAAAAATGTAAACCAAAATAGCTTTATCTTTAAATCATAAAATTATTTAAATTAAAGCAAAAATATAAGGATTTCCTAATATATATATATATATATATATATATATATATATATATATATATATATATATATATATATATATATATATATATATATATATATATATATATATATATATATATATATATATATAATATATATAATATATATATATATATATATATATATATATTTTATAAAATATCTATTTTCTGGATAATTGACGCAATCTTTATTTTTATTTAAAATATATCTAGTTATCTACTCTTATGTATCTTCTGTTTTAAACTGTGTTTTTTGGTGTCATAGTCTAAAATTATGAATGTCGGAAAAGTATTTTGGTTTTAGGAACTTTGAAGATATGCTATTAAATTATATTATAGTATAAGTATTATACATTTTTCCACCGCTGATTTCCAAGCATGTGATACAATGACAATCGATGAAGATTTTGACATCCCAGGTAGGTAAAAAAAATGTAAAAATACATATAATTTAAATAATTCCCATGAACAAATTGTAAAAAAAAATATAATTTTGAAAGACCTCTCAGGTGTTCCATGTTCTTTTGCATTGTATTTTACTGCTTAACCAATGTTCTAGTACTTGGGCTCATTTTGAATACCAGCGAGAAGGAAAGGTTGAAGTAGAAAGCAGAGTTCGAGCTAAAAATCACAAATTTTGAGAACCACAGAAGGGATACTATCTGTACTGTATGCCTAAGTGTAAAGGTAAGAGAGAGAGCAGGAATGGACTTTAGAAGAAATTGCAATTTTCAACATATATGAGTTGGGGGAAGAGGAACATAGGAAAATAGAGACAGTTAGAAGCCACAAGGGCCTATCGAGATGTCCCAGTCCAAACAAATAATAATAATAACAATAACAATACTAGTACATGCACAAAAGACTAGGTCTATCCCTTCCCTAGTTATCAGTTCATTAATGCAAAGATAAAAGCAAAACCAAGCCCAACTACATATACAGCATTCAATGAACCATCACCCACTACAAAAAAAACTGCCATTAGGCTTAGTCATAGGTTGATCTGTTGATCTAAAAATTTATATATACCCGCCAATTTGGCTTAGTCGAAGTTATATAATACCTAAACCATCCATAAATCTATCTAGCCCCCTTTTAAATTTGACAAGAGAATCACAGTCAACAATCTCTTGTGGCAAGTCATTCCAAAAATTAACAACTCTATTACTGAAAGAATATTTTCTTAGATCGAGATGGCATGGCTTCTTTTTAATTTTCTTATCATGTCCTCTAGTTACTCTTCCATGGTCCAATATAAAGTATTTTTCAATCTCTGTATTACTGTCAGATGCAAATATCTTGTAAACTTGAATCATATCCCCTCTGAGAAATCTCCTTCCAACTGAGAACATTCCTAACTCCTTCAACCTCTCTTCATAGCTCTTATTTTCAAAGCCAGAAATCATCCTTGTTGCTCGACGTTGTACTCTCTCCAGCATATCTATGTCTTTTCTTAAATGAGGAGCCCAAACCTGTGCACAATACTCTAATGCTGGCCTAAGATAGCTATTAAATAGCTTGCTTATAACCTCTTTGCTCTTGTAAACTACATTACGATTAATTATACCTAACATCTTATTAGCTCTATTCCTTGCTTCCAAACATTGATCACCCACCTTCAGATTACTGCTAATAATCACACCTAAATCCTTTTCTTGGTCCACAGTCTCAAGCCACTCCCCATTCATTTCATAATTAAATCCTTCATTTGAGTAACCTACATGAAGAACTTTACATTTTTTACTATTAAAGTTCATTTGCCACCTCTCTGCCCAACCAAGAAGCCTATCTAGATCACCTTGAAGCTTTATGCATCCATCATTATTCCTTACTGAGGTAACCACTTTGGTATCATCAGCAAACTTAGAAACCTTACATTTAAGACCTTTGTCTAAATCATTTATATATATAAGGAACAAAAGTGGTCCCAGCACAGAACCCTAATGACTTATTACCATTAAGTAATACACAAGCTGTTCTTTAACCACTCTTTAATCCAATTGTGTACCATTCCATCTATACCATACTGCGACAACTTTTGCATCAGCCTAACATGGGGTACCTTATCAAAAGCCTTGCTAAAGTCTAAATATATGACATCAACTGGATCACCCCTGTCTATACATTCAGTAATATATTCCATAAATTCTAGTAGATTTGTCTGACATGATCTACCCTTTCTAAAGCCATGCTGGGAGTTATATAGTATCTTGTTATCATCTAAGTGTTTCTCTATATGACTTTTCAGTAACTTTTCCAAAATTTTCACAACCAGAGATGTTAAACTAACTGGCCTATAGTTCCCTAAATCTTCCTTACTACCTTTTTTAAAAATGGGCACCACATATGCCTGTTTTCCAGTCCTCAGGTACCTCTCCAAAAGCAATAGATCGCTTAAAAATCAAATACAGTGCCTTTGCAATACTGTCTACTCCCCTCTTTTAGAATTCTACCAATACACACCAGTGGGACCCGCTGCCTTATTTGGGTGGGTCAATATGTTCTAGTAAAGATTTAATTTCATTTAACTCAATTTCAAATGCTGTACACCTATTCATTACATGTATACTAGAGCTATTAGTCTCTAAACTGCTATCCAACTTTTCCTCAGTAAACACTGATGCAAAATAAGCATTGAAAATGTTAATCAATTCCTTATCTGAACTTACTAAATTTCCATCAATTTTAATTGGGCCAATTTTCTTATCCTTGCTTTTAAATTTATAAAAGCTAAAAAACTTTTTCAAGTCTTTATTACTGTTCCTTGCCAAATTAATTTCTGCCATTCTCTTTGCTCTTCTTATTGATTGGTTAAGTTCATTCCTAATTCTCTTATATTATTCCAAATCTTCACCCCTGCTCCTGCCTTTGAGTATTTTAAAACATCTACGCTTTTCACTGATTTTCTCTTTTATCTCTCTACTCCACCAATTAGGTTTTCTATTTGCCACCCTAATGGATTTATCTTTAAAACACACAGACTGAATGGTAGCCAATATTTGCTTGAAGTATTCCCACATGATGAAATAATTTTGACCATTAAACTCCTTATCCCAGTCAATTTCATCGAGCATTGCTCGGAACTTGCAAAAATCTCCGTTTCTGAAATCTAATATCTTTTCCCTATTGACTTGCAATTTGGGCCCAGACCTCATATTCCAGTTAAATCTAATAATATGATGATCACTAGTTCCTAAAGTCTCCCCAACTTCGATATCATTCACCATATTCTCATCATTTGTTAATATTAAATCTAACAATGCTGCATGCCTTGTCGGTTCTTAATATTTTCTAAACTTTAAAAAAAATTTACATTATTTTAAATGCAAACACTTACCTTTCATTTTTTTTTAACTCTACTTAGATTTTTTCGTAGTCAATATGGTTGTTTTTGGGGGAAGATTTAGGGAAAATTTTGTATTTTGGCAAAAAAATCTACCCAAAAAGGGAGAAATATTTTTGTTATATAGTTATTTTTTAAATTTATTTCTAATTCTCTTGACTCTTTATCTTTGCGATGTGATGTTGGTGCCTTATCTCTTTTCTATAGGTACTACAGCGGCAAATGCTCGAGGGAACTATCCACCCGTGTACCTCCACCTTTACGGCGTCCTCGCAGCACAAGGGGTGCAGTGTCCGCGCATCAATTTTGCGTGGACATAGGCAACTCCAGGCTTGTTCGCTGTGGTGCCTCCTTCTTTCCAGCCACCTCTGTTTTGTGGAATTCTCTTCCATCTTCTGTGTTTCCTGCTGAATTTAATCTAAATTCCTTTAAGACCCACGTCTGTGCTCACCTGCGAAATTTGCGTTAGGTGTGGGTTGTGGGTAGTTTTTATCTCTTCTATTGTTTTAGCACCCCCTCCTTGAATAGGGCTATGCCCGTGAGTGGTGGTGATGTGTAAAAAAAAAAAAAAAATATTCAAAAATAAATAAAAAATTGAAAAAAAAAGACTATTCTAAAAAAAAATCCAAAATTGAAAAATACTTTTTTTAAAATAAAAAAATTTATTAAAATTTACTCCTTGAGGGTGGTTAATTTTTTCCCCACCCTTTGATAATATATATAATATATATATATATATAATATTATATTATATATTATATATATATATATATATATATATATATATATATATTAGAGGTGGACCGCTGATAGTAATTTTTACTATCCGCGGATGCGGATACAATTTGCGGATATCAATTGCGGATTATCCGCAGATGCGGATGCGGATAGTTTAATTTTTAAGAGTTTTTGCCATAGATTCTTGGAATTTTTAAATATAATATCCAGAATCTATGTTACCAGGGTGTGGAACGGGGACCCAACTCTTGAACACCCCACCAACCTCTTCCCCAACCTCCACCCCCTTAGAAAAAGGTTATATATATTATATATATATATATATATATATATATATATATATATATATATAATATATATATATATATATATATATATATATATATATATATATATATATAGCCAGTAATTCAATATTACCTTCACACTTCACAGTTTCACATATTCCATTTGAAGTTAATAATTGGTAAGTTATTTTTTAGAAATAAAAGCTTTTGGGCTCTTTCAGGTGAAAGTTTGGTTCGCTTTTCGTCATAAATGAGGCCTGCTCCACTGAAAAGACGCTCACTAGCAACACTAGTTGAAGGACATGCTAAATAAGTCCTTGCCAGCTCAGCAAGAAAATTGAAACTTTTGCAATTATCTCTCCACCAAACCAGTTGGTCTTTATCTGCCTCCAAACGTGGGAGTTTCTGATAATTTTCAATAATCGATATTGTATCCTTTGACACTTCTGGCTGTGATTCTTCATCTCTGCTGGAAGCTAGAAGACCTTTCATTGATTTAGCAAGGCTTAAGCTAACAGATTTTGTTTCATTTGCATCTGAGAGCTTTTGCTTTTTCTTGAAAAATGCGCTATTTTAGCTGTTTCTATCATCTCATCTCATAAGCATCCTAATTTGATTTTAACATTCTGAGAAACAAGTGTTTTATATATATATTTTGTTTTGTACCTGAGATCTAAAAAGGATGATATTGTATAAGCATCATAATTTTCCAGGTTTTCAAATCTGTCGTTCACCTCCTTCATTAATGTTTCAGTCATCCTTGAAACTCCCTTAGACTTAATAACATTTGTTAACACAACTTTCTTTCAATGTTGAAACAAGTGGTATCACATCTGACAAACATGATTCAGCTGAACTTATAGTCTTTGTTAATTCTTCAAAAGGCTTAAGGATATTAATACAATTATTTAAAATGTCATTTTCGTCAGCTGTTAGAGGCTTTATTTTTGTGCTGCTTGAAGCATAAAATGGCCTCATTAATTTCGCTCATCCTCTCAAGCATATGCAAACTACTATTCCAGCGTGTTTGAATATCTTGCATGACAGAAAGTGGACGAATATTTAATCTTGTTCGTATTTTCTTCAGCTCATTTTGGGCTACAACGGGGTGATTGAAATGCGTAGCAATTAACCTACATTTGGTTATTAAATCGGATGCACATTTTTGACTCAAAATGGAATTTTTAACTACTATCTGAGTTTGGTGTGCAAAGTAATCTACATTTTTTACTCTTGCCAGAGAAAGTGTTTTTTTTATATTTTTTTACTATCCGCGAATGCGGATGCGGTTGCGGATATCCAATTGCGGATATCCGCGGATGCGGATATTGGAAAAATGATGCGGATATCCGCAGTTGCGGATGCGGATGCGGATATCCGGTCCACCTCTAATATATATATATATATATATATATATATATATATATATATATATATATATATATATATATATATATATATATATATATATATATATTTATATATTAGAGATGTACCCATAGTATCGGTATCAGTATCAGTATCGGCCATTTTTTTGGGTATCAGTATTGGTTAATATGGCCGACACTTGGCCGATACTCCGATACTTTTAATTTGACTACTAAGTAATGTCTTTACCTTAAAGTAGTATTATGTCATGTTTGAATAATAAAGTTTTTTATATTTTGTCTTTTCTGCTGATTAATTTAGGTCTCTTCTTTCATTATTTTTATTCTTTATATTGTAGCTAGTTAAAGAATCTTGTAAATTGTAATCATGTTAAAACATAAAAGCGAGTAGCCAAACTTTGTTAATACTTACTGGAAAATGGAAATGGAATATTTTTTGAATAAACACAAACATAAAAAAGTTTTTAGTATTATATTTGCATTTATTATTCCTAAAAGATAATATTTTAATTTATAAAATATACTTGGGCACAACCAAATATGAAATACATGACTAAGTATTGGTTGTACATTGAATGCAATCCTCAGTTGCCTAGCAGTACACAAATTTTTTATCTTATTACTGTGTATTTCTTATAATAATTAAAGTATCGGTATCAGCACCTAAAAAAATAGAGTATCGGTATCGACCTCTTTAATGGTATCGGTACATCTCTAATATATATATATATATATATATATATATATATATATATATATATATATATATATATATATATATATATATATATATATATATATATATATATATATATATATATATATATATATATTTAAAATTTCAAAATTGAGATCCATTCCCAATTTCTGAATTATTATAAAATCAGTGTAGTAAAATATTCAAGTGAAAAGAAAATATTTGAAAATAATTAAACCCATATTAATTCTGTAAACCATTTATTACTTATTTTTTCCCACAAGCATAAAAATTAAAATCATAATTATCTTTATTATTATATTTGACAAACATTAAGTTTGAAATTCTTGTCAGTCAACAACATCTGTTTAAGCAAAATACTTTTCCTATGATGCTGAAAATTCTTATTCACAGGTGCAAAAGGTGCACTAATAGCTAAATATTTCTGTGCTAGCTTTGCCAACATTGAAAGATATCTCCATGAACTTTACATTATATCAATACATCCATTTCTTAAGAAATAAGAAGTTGATTGAAATAAATTTGTATTTAATTGTATGTATTTGTTGATATAGTGATAAAACTGAAAAGCTTTTTATTCTTTGTAGATGGTTTCCTGAACTTGATCCTGGTATATCCTCTGATAACGCAATATTAGGTAATAGAAAATTTTTCAGTTTCTGTGAAAAGGAACTGTGCTGTTGCTAATAAAGGAGATCTTAGGGTTATCTTTTTCTCTTTAAAGCACCAGTCCAGCTTAAGTCTAGGATCTATATTACACTTGCCTATTGATAAGTTTTAAAACTTTTTTTTTATACAACTTAAACTTTTGTAATTTTTTTTTTTTAATTCAATACCATAACATTATTATATATTGACTGCATCTGCTCAAGATGATATTTTAGTCCTTAAACACATGAGATAATAGCATAGTTTTGCCATTGAGCACTGTCAATCGCATCAACAAATGATTCACACATTTATAACATGTATATCTTAAAGAATATATCCAAGCATCATTATATTTTGCTTGATGAACATAATTTTATTTATATTATTTTGTGTGTTTGGTCTCCAGCATATTAACAAAAGGTTTCCATTTACAATAGTACAGTTTCATCAGTAGTAAGCCATTAGCACTGACAGATTTAGTATTCATTATAATTAGTATTAAATTATATAGTGTTATAGGCAAGTTTAATAATAATTCCACAGTTTTTATTTTAGAGATTTACAACTTTACAATATTACAGTACTTCCTGTACTATTAAGCACAGTAATAATAATATGGTATTTGTCCAGTACTCTGAAAGGGGCTAAGGGGATACACATTGGTTTCCATTAAGTCCTACAGTTTAATAGATGAATAACTTTTGGAATTTAATTAAAATAATAATAAAAATAATAATAACAATTATTATTATTAAATTTATCTAATGTCAAAATCTTTTTAATGAAAATCTTAGATATGAGGTTGTCTCAGACCTACATTTTTTACCCTTTGAAGTTAAATGATATTTTTAAAGACTTTTACTTTTAAAATTTAACTTGTACTTAAAAGTATCTGAAAGTACTTTTTTTTTTTTTTTTAAAGTATGTTAGGCTTAAGTACAAGAAATTCAGAATTTTTACTGAAGTACGAGTACAAGTACTTGTACTTGTTAGAACCAAGCCTGATATATATATATATATATATATATATATATATATATATATATATATATATATATATATATATATATATATATATATATATATATATATATATATATATATATATATATATATATATATATATAAATATATAGGTACTGGGGCTATCTTCACATTTGGAAAATGTCGTTTTGCTGAAAACACCCCTGCCAAGTTCTGGATAAAAAATGATATTATACTCAAGGTCGCTTGTGGAGATGAGCATACAACAATTGTAACTGGTATGGATAAATTTTTTTTGGTTCACAATATTTATATATATCTTTAATGCTTTTCATACTTAATTTTTTATTTGATTAGCTATGAACATTTTATAAATTAACTTGTTTTACAGAGTATATTACAAATGTAAAGAAATATGTAATTAATTTCAGGATCTGGACGTGTTTTTGTCATTGGAAATAACAGTAATGGTCAGCTTGGTCTTGGAAGTAGAAAATCTGTTTCAAAACCTTCTTGTATAAAGGGTGTGCTGAAAATTTCTGCACATTAATAATTGTCCCTTTATGCACTTTTTCTGTTAAAATTATCAGAAACATATGAGAATGAATTACACTTTTCATAAATTGTGATTTACAAATGCACTTTATATATATATATATATATATATATATATATATATATATATATATATATATATATATATATATATATATATATATATATATATATATATATATATATATATATATATATATATATATATATATATATATATTATATATATATTTTTTTATTATAAATATATATATATATATATATATATATATATATATATATATATATATATATATATATATATATATATATATATATATATATATATATATATATATATATATATATATTTCAGCTTCATACAGACTAATTCTTGTGTTTTGAAATAGAAATAGCTTTAATTTCAATGTGATATTTGAAAATAATGATTATGCAGCCATAAATTTCACATATTTTGTGGTTTTACTTTATTCTTACTGAAGGATCCTTCTTAGCAAATCTTGTTAATTTTTAATCTTTAAATTAAATTGCATGAGAAATTGAAATTTGTTTCTAATAGTGTTTATAATGAAAAGGTATGTTTTTATTACATGACATGCTTTTGCTTACCAGATCTCCAGTCCTTGATCAAAGCAAAAACGTTTAGTATTTAGGTTTACTCTTTATGGAGTGACTCCAGAATTTTGTTTGAGTTTTTGAGTTAATAAACTTAATCATTTTGCATGAGCACATTTATGTAACTTTAATTCTTTTAAAAAAAAGTTTATTGAAGAATGTCAAAATTATATATATGTATACATACAGTAATATACACATATATAATTATTGTATTTATATTATTTTGCTTTTTTTTTTTTAATTAAAATAAAGCTCAAAAGGGGCAATTCCATCTACAACAATATTGTATTAAGTTTGTATCTCTTTTGAGTGGTTTGTTATTGGCTTTTATACATTTACATTTTATTTTTCAGTGTCTTGTAGAAGTACCAATATCCTATTCAATATAATTTGTTAGAGAAAAAAAGGTATCTAAAGAATCTTTGTTGGTAGTTTTTTCTTCTTACTCAATTAATTTAATAAATATCAGATAACTATTTGAAGAGGTTTGATAAAAAATTTTTTAATTTGTCCTAATTTGCATATTTATAATTTTTTTTTAGAAAATCAAATCTTGTTGAACCCATTACTAGAACAGATATTTCTTGACTTCACAATATTAGAGGACTTTACAGACAGTTTGTTCAAACTTAAGATTCTGTAATTGCAGAGCCAATATAAAAATTGAATGTTTGGATTTATCTGTCATTCCAATTTAAAGTTGTCATTTTTTGATAATTTTCTAAATTCCGTGCATGTTTAAATATGTGAAAATGACTTCCTATAAATAGATTGACAAATATTTTTGTTTGACTATTGTAGCAATAATTTGCCTAAAAATTGGAGCATAATTTTGTTATCACTCATATGACCAATCCAAAAATTTATATATATACTTTATTGGGCATGTAAAAACAATTTGCAGTTACACAGATTTTTAAAATTTTTTTCTTAAGTTCAAATATCACAGAGGAAGGGAACTTTTCTATAGAGTTGCTCTGATGGAGTAAAACACCGGACCTTCTCGACACAAGCCAGCCATATTGTTACACACACACACACACTGCTTTCATATAATTTTGCAGTTCAATCATTATTAAATAAAAAATTTCAAAGACTGAACATGTAAGGGGTTTGGAGTTTGTGGAAAATAAAAGTGAAGGGATAAGATGTTTTCTTTTTTATTATAAATCTGTTATTAATTGTGGAAAGAAGATAATTTTCTTTACACCTTGAAATATATTTTTATAATATATATATATATATATATATAATATATATATATTATATATATATATATATATATATATATATATATATATATATATATATATATATATATATATATATATATATATATATATATATATAGCTAACTACATTACATTTATTATAGATCCTCTCATGTTTATGATTTTTTCCTCGTATCAATGAATTAATTTTTAATGGCTAAAAAACTCTTGCTAGTATATGAAAAGTTTCAGATTTTATTATTTAGTAGCCGGTATGAGATAACCTCAGTATATTATATATATATATATATATATATATATATATATATATATATATATAATATATATATATATATATATATATATATATATATATATATTATTAATAGCTTTGAAACCACAGCGTGTCATTCAGATAGCTTGTGGAAGAGCTCATACATTAGCAGCAACAGGTAATGTGAATTTTAGTCTTTTGAGATAATTGTTTATATATTTATTTTTTATTCATGTACTTTCGTAAACATCTTTTGCTTTTTTTTTTTTTTTTATATAAAATCAGATAAATTTGATATTTTATATTCAGTCTCATACTTTTATACATAGTATAATAGCTCACCTGGTTATCAAAGGATGATGATCCACCAAATTCCACCAGAGTTTGGGAGAATCCAAAGTGCAAATTTTAAATTGTGTCATCATTCCCTAATACATGATGTTTGAAAGTGTGCAAGTTGAAATAGGTTAGAAAAATTGATAAAGGATGCATTTTTCAAACTTTGCAAAGAGATTAAGTCTGGGGATCAGACAATTGAACAGAGAAAAGAGCTCACTTGAGCTCTCTGCATAGAGATATTCAGTGAGAGTTCAGAGAAGCAGTGTCCATTGTAATAGCTGTAGTATAAGGAGAGTGATGCAAAATGGAATGGAATTGGAGAGAGCTAGTTTGAGTAGTAAGAGTTGACAAGATGAAAGGCTCTAGGCTCTACCTTCTCAGGGAATGCAGTATGTGGTGAACCACCACATATGTAATGCATACTTCATACAAGAGCAAACAAACCCCTATTCACAGCCAGCAACTGGAATGGTAAGATGGTTATTAAGGCGTCTTAGAACTCTTACTTAGCCTCTTAGAAGCTTTAGAGAGAGATAAAGTGATTCTTCCAAGAAACGTCACTCACACACACACACACACACTCACAAAAAAAGCACTGAATATTAAGAGCAAAAGGAGGTTCAAGTTTTGTCTTCAAAGATGATATAATTGTGTGAAGATTATGCCAAGTAGATGGATGATAGAACAGAGTTTTTGAGATATTGAAAACAACCATGTTCCTCTTTATCCCATCCATAAGTACGGGAAAGATCAGAGATCAGCTGCTCCAAGGCCATCTTTCCAACATTAGCTATTTCCTGTTAGGAGGGTCGTCTTTCAAATTGAAAGAAGTAAGAGGGGATTGTAGAAAAGGAGTTCAACATTGAACCACTGAATTAAGATTAACAATCTGAACAGATGTCACTAATAACCTATTTTCAAATTCCATCCATTGTAACTGATTTGACAATTTTGATTGTAAATTTGTCATTTTTCTAAATTGTCTTGAAATCAAATATATGTGATATAGATATGTGACTAACAAACTGTATTTCGTTAAACTGAAAAAGTTTACAAAGTTGTAAGGATTACTATAAAAAAAAAAAAATGTCACCACCACCAGCAAAGGGTTTTGGCTGATAGGTTTGTCCAACTCTGATTATAGAATATTAATGTCCTTTAAATTTTTATTTACAATATTTTTGAAAAGCTAAAAGTGTTAGCAGATATTCATTTTTAATTTCTTAACACAAATTTTTTTTACAAATAAAGTACTATTAAGAACTCGAATTATTTAAATTGCTTAATGATTTAAATAAAAATCATTTTTCAATACTAATTCTAAGATTGACATTTTCTCCTCCTGAACCCTCTTCCTATATATATATATATATATATATATATATATATATATATATATATATATATATATATATATATATATATATATATATATATATATATATATATATATATATATATATATATATATATATATATATATATATATATATATATACATACATAATACTAAGTAAAACACAGTTGGAGGAAACATATTTCTTAAATACATATCAATTGGAAATGCACGATAGAGGTGGTAGGTCACATAACAGCCAGTGAAAAAATACTAGGTATGGTAAATTTTCTGAATGTTTTCTGAAACTGTACCAACAAGGTTACAATTATTCATTGATGAGCAACATAAATAATACATTGAAACATTTGGAAGCACAGTGGAGGACTTTACTACATGGTGTTATAGAGGTAATTTCTTAGTCTGGAATGTTTGTAGTTATCATATGCACGACAGTTGTGAGTATGAGAGGACAGGATCATCTTGGCTGTGAGAATGATATGGTACACTGTGCGGGAACAGACTAACATGAATGATCGTGCGGCAGCAACACTGTAACTGCAGACGTATCCCAGTAGGCGACAACCCCATCACATGACCTCTGCGAACGTCTTTCGGAGATTACATGATACTGGGACAAATGCAAGCACCGCATCCCGACCTGAGATCTCCCCGCTCTGTACGTACACCTGCGAGAGTTCGCGATTCTTCGGAACGTTGCAAGGGATCGCAGTCAGTTCCCAAGCCCTTGCCGTGTCTCACCGGACCATCTTCAATGTCCTTGATGAGAATCTGCACCCTTATCATTACTAACGTGTCCCGTCTCAACTCTCGTGGATTATGCCCCCGCATGCAGCTCTCGGTTATTCCAGCAACATGGAAGTCTAAATGACTTAGCTTCGTTGATCCTCTTCACAAATGAAGAGTCTTTTGGCAGGGACGGCGTGCGAATTTCCACAACAACCACATATGGCCACACAACAATGCCCATGACGTTCACCCATGCAGGCACCAGCACCAATTCATGTTAATATGTGGTCTGGTATAATTGGCGACAACCTAATTGGTCCATATGTCCTACCTGATCACCTGAACTGCTACTCCTACCTATGGTTCTTAGAGGGTCAGTTGCAGAAACTCTTCGAGAACGTCCGTCTGGCAATTCATTGCGACATGTGGTATATAAATAATGGAGCTCCAGCCCACTTTTCGAGACCAGTTCTCCAGTATCTCTACACTACTTATCCCAGTCACTGGATTGGACGCCGAACACTCGTGGCATGGTCGCCACGGTCCTCTGACGTAAACCCCTTGGATTATTATCTGAGAGACCCTGTTTCGGATATTAATGCTCTTCAACGCCATATCATTGATTGGTGTGCGACCACATTCTTACACATGCTGATGTGTTCAATAGACTGCGTCATTCCCTCCTCAGACAGGTTGAAGTTTTCATTGTAGCAAATGGGTCTCATTTTGGACATCTTCTATGAGTGGGACTGTGAAATATACCACCATCACGTGCCTGGTATGTTAATAAATAATATTGTAACTGATGATGTTTTCTTATGTTTGTTCCAATGGGTATGGCATGTCTTTGTTGTATGTATCACCTCTGTTGGTCATTTCCCGAATATGGAACTAGTTCCTCCAACAAAGTTTTCATACATCGCGATGTTTGTTGATTTACTTAGTATTCACCCTGTATATATAAACGTCTCCCCACCATTTTCCTGCATGAGCCACTACTGATGATAAGGAAATATATATATATTTGTAAAATTATTTTTTTCTGCTTTCTCTTTAAATTTCATTATTTATTTGTTTGCTAAGAATAATTTTGTTATTGTACTTATAAATTCAATCACTTATGATATTAAAGACACCTATAATAGGCAGTTCATTTGCTTCCCTTATAATCTGGGAGTATCTTTAAAATAATTTTTCCTTTTCTATTGCACTGTTTCTTATTATTTTATATTTGTACTTACTTTTTTTAGTTTCAGCAATTTTTCATTCTATTCTTCAATTCAAATTTTTATTTCAGTTTTTCATCAGTTCTCTTTGACATTGATGGGGACTTCAGATTTCCTAATTGAACTGCTTTTCAGTAACTATTATTAATTCAGTAAATCAGTTATGAAGATTATTGATCAGTTCTTTCATGTTTCAGAATACTTGGGCATTGTATTGAAGCATCATTCGAATCTCTCTTTCGATTATTCTTCACATACACATTGTGTCTAAAAATGGTATATAAGTAAATCTTGATTACAAGCGTGCATGTATTAGGTCTCTTCTGTGTTTTTATAGATATTGGTTCTGTTTTTGCTTGGGGAAATAATGGTGATGGTCAGTTGGGAGTAGGAAACTTTGAAGACAAAAACTCTCCAGTTGAAATTCTGAAGCTTCCAACACCCCCTCTTCAGCTTGCTGCTGGCAGTGCTCATTCTATGCTTTTAACTGGTATTTATTTAAGTCTATGTAGTTTTCACATGCAATATTAAAATACATTACTGACTATGCTCATTGTTTATCTTATTATTTTATTATATCTATTATCAGAATGTTTTAATGTTTGTTTTTTCAGATAATGGGCAAATTTATGCATGGGGCTCAAATAAGGAAGGACAATTAGGGTTTTTAAATGACAGTAAACTAATACCAACAAAGTTAGAGTTAAATTTCAAAATTTCTTCTATTTCATGTGGATATTATCATTCCCTTGCAATAACAGGTTTGTAGTGATTTGCTAATCCATAAAGCATTAACATTTACGGTAGTCATTCTAGTAAAATTTAGTTTTTTACATATTTTCTGTTTCAGTTAATAGTGTAAATACAAATAAAATTTTCATATGATACACACATACATGCACGCACACACGCACACTTGCCAAAAAAAATTTTTTTTTACCGAAGGTATAAAGCTTTAGAGACATTCATAATACAATTTAAAATAAACTTGTTAGATTGTATGGAATTAAGTACAATTTTTGATTATGATTAAAAAAATCTCAGATTTTAAAGTAAATAATAGAAATCTTTTTAAAAGTAAAAACTAAAATTTGGTGAATTGTTGTGCAAAGAAAAATTTGACTGATGATAATTTTTCTGCCTGATGATAATTTTTCATAGATCAAAATTTCCATTTGATAATAATCTATAAATCCAGTTACAGTTTATCATAATATTTTATAGTCCAGAGTTTACAATCCTATTGAAACCTTTAAATAATAAAGACCTTTCACTTACCATTTTAAAATGGACATTTCTTATGTAAACTAATTGTGGTTAACCTTTTTATGTTTGAAAATTGCATTAAAAAAATATTTATCCTCCAAAATATTTAAAAAAAATTAATATATAATGCCTTGACTTGGGATTTTGTTTTAAATTATAAACTTAACAAGCCTTTCAATGACTTTGTTCCTTTTGCATTTGTGATAAAGCATTTAGATAATTATAGGATCTACTATAGTGGTCCTGAATTTCAGCTGGTCCTCTAAGCTTTTATCCTTAATTTGGGATCTTCATGGAGCCTTTATTAGGGTTAGGTAAGAGAATATGGATTTACATAAAAAATTAGTTGAGAAACAAGAAAACATTTGTTGCGCATGTTTCTGTAATTGTTGGTATTCTGTTTTTTCTTATTCAGTATGGTCTCTCTCATTATCAGATAGAAATGAAAATGTTACCTTGTAAAAGCTCAAGACATCAATTAGGTGAGGTTGAAATGTTAACCATTGTGAAATTATAATTTGTAGGTTCAGTAACCTTTCATTGAACAACTGTGTATTCTTGAAATAATGGAAGTGAATCAAATAAATTCCTTCTTTAGTTTCTTAGCAAGTTGGGAAAAGTATTTATTTTTCCATTTCACTGAAATGTGTTTAAAAAATAAATAAATGAAACTCTTTTGAAATGCTGAGATTTTTACCATATATCATATATGAATTTATTTTTATATTTAAGTCATTTTTATTTGACCTGTCACACAGAAATGCAGTATATCTTTGGAAATCTTCATAAAATTAATGTTTTTTTTTTTTTTTTTTCATGCAAAGATAATATTTTGACAACACATGTCCCTGTTATAGCCAAGCATGTTAAAATGATTCTGCGAATCCACATTTCAAAACTTTTCATGAATATAATTAATAATCCTTATATCTTTATGCAAAATGCTACGTAGAATAGATTTAGAGTACTAATTTTGCTGATGTATAGTGCAGTGAAAGGAAATTAGATAATCTGAATCCAATCTTTAATTCTTAATTTAGGTGTGCAATAAATTCTTCACATTATTTTTCTATCCTCAAATATACTACGCCCATTATCACATTTATTAAATTCAAAATCAAACCAACTTAGGTACATTTATCAAGAAAGGTTTTGAATATATCTATTCCACATATTCTCCCTGTAAGTGTGCCGCATCATTTCTTACTAGTATCAGAAATCCTCAGTTATTGGGTGAAAAAGTACTAGTAATTTTGTTGAATCAATATTAACAATTAAATAATTTGGAGCGATAAATTAATAGCGATGTGTTTTCTTTTTGGAATATTGCCCAAAGTAGCTATTTTTTTTTTTTCTCATTGAGAAATGAGACATTTTTTTTTTGTACTTCAAAACCGTATTGTTGTTTATACATCTTACAACTTCATGTAGATTCTCCTTTTTTTTTTTTCTAATCAATGTGATGCATTTTAGGATGCATCATAAGTACCAATTTCTGGTCTTATCATTGCTTGAAAAAAAAAAAAAAATTTTTATTGCTTTTGCTCTTTATCTTTTAATTTCTACATTCAATCTTTTGTGCCTCATCATGTAACTCGACATATGAATACCTTAATGCTGATATACATTGTATTTTTTCCAGGGCTGGAGAGCTGATGAAATTTGTTTCAGCTCCGGCTCCAGCTTCAGAGCCATTGTTATATGTGGCTCTGGCTTTGGCTCCAGCTCCTGAGTCATTGATTTGAGTGACTCCGGTTCCAGCTCCGGCTCTGCCTGTGGTTTAAAGATTTTCCTAATTCTTATCCACGTGTTTAGGTATTACCACCACTCAGAAGTATCAGCCCAAATGCAGTTCCACTTCAATGGGACTTAAAACCTCATTCTTTTATAATAGTTTTGAGCTGGGCACAACTTTGCTTGCACAATGCAAAGTCCCTTTTTTTTTAATCGATTCCACCAAATATATAAAACAAAATGTACTCTTCATCAAAAGAAATAAACAATTTAAAAATTTTTATTAAAAATAAATTTGTTTTAAGAAGCTGTATGGCTTCAATTTAGATCCACTTTCATTGAGGCTTGTAAGTCTGACTTAATTATTCAAAGGAACGAAAACAGACATTTAACACTAACTTATGTTGTTGGCATTGAGGTTACTGTATAAACAACATTCTGAATTATTTTTGGGTAATGTTAAATCACCTTCATGGCATTTAGCTTTGATGATCTATCAATTTTCTTCATAACAGACAAAGCATGAGATATATCAAGCTTAAATTTAACAATAGGAGAACCTCGTTTACTATTTTTTCCTTCAGTCTGACAGCGTTTGGCTTTCAGATCAAAAAACTCTTCATAAGCTGCTTCACCCTCAAAATTTAAAGAGGATGATGAAGTTGAAGGTTGGTTTACATTAAGTTCATTAATTACATTCAGCTGCTTGTAATCTTTTAGTTATTAAGAATGGATGAAGGAGGATTGCTTCAAGTCTTTCTACTTCACACCACTGAAAATCAATCATTGTTATGTCTGGATGATCCATGTCAATTAATGTATTCTTTAGTTCTAAAAGGCGCTTAATCATTAAGTAAGTGCTGCCCCACCTAGTTGCTTGGTCTAAGATAGAAACTTTTCTTCCTTTGTTTTTTAATATAGCTTCAACTTTCTGGTGTCATGCAGTCACAGCAATTTGATGTACAATAGCTATAAAAGTATGGACATGTTTGTCCTTTCAAACCATCTCAGAGAGCGAGCTGTAATGTGTGTGCAGCACATCGCATGTGCTCTATTTTTACAGCAGTGACAGCAGATTCCGCATCTTAATTTAATTCCAATTCTAAACCACCTTCACAATTTTCTGGGTTAGTGATACAAATTTTGGATTCACAATGTAAATTCGTATTAACTATTTCAGAGTGGTCTACATTGAGTTTATCTATTACACTTATCATGTTGGATGCATTATCCATTACAACAGCTAAAACTTGCTCTTTAGAAAGTTCAGACTCTTTGAAAACTTCCTCAACTAGATTTAATTATAATTCTGATGTGTGTTGTGCTTGCGTTTCTCGAACAGCTAAAGTACGTGTTGTTATTTTGTTATTTGAGTTGGTTAGTTGGACATTTATTGCAAAATAATTTCTTTGCTTGTAGAGTACAAGCATCCATATTTAGGAAAAAAAATTTCCCATGGAGCATTTCTTTCAGCACTTTTTCTGCCTTTCAGCTTCATTTATCACCATTTTTCTGACATCACCTTTCCATAGGAACGCCAAACTTTTTGGCTAATTCTCCATTTAATCCATGAAATGCTAGAATTTTAAGGGTACTCCTTCTCTTACAACCATTTGGATAATATGCATTTTAAATTTTTCAGCTGTCATTGACATCGTCACCTTTTGACTTGTTACAAATTTTTGAAATAGAATGTTCTATACATGAAATGTTTTGGGTAACGTGTAACCTTTCATTGGTGTTCTACTATTTTAAAAGATTTCAAGATGTTGCCTTTGCAAATCGTATTTTAAATTAGATGTCTTGGCGCTTATTTTCAATCCACAGATGACTTCATTTATTGCAACTTGACAAAACAAAATATTTTCTTCAATTTGACTTTTTCTGAAATATTTCAATACTGATGATTTATTACATTGCTTGGTTTTCATTGTGGAATGTTACTCAAAAATAAATTTTAAAGAAAATTATAATTATTTTATATTACTGTATGTCTTCAGTATTACTGATTACTGTATTATAAATATTAGCGAGAAATATATATATATATATATATATATATATATATATATATATATATATATATATATATATATATATATATATATATATATATATATATATATATATATATATATATATATATATATATATGTGTGTGTGTGTATGTGTTGTATGTGTGAGAGAGAGAGAGAGATATATGAGATATGTAAAGTTTAAGTAAAGCATAATAAAATCGGGTGCTATGGACAGAAAATTTTTCACAATTCACAGTGAGAAGTAATGAATTACAATAAAAATTAAAATGAATGAATAACTTAAAATAAGGAATGCTAATATGATAGCAAAATACATTTGGAGCTGGGAGATGCTTATTTTTTGGGCTCCAACTCCAGCTCCATCCACAATCCTAGAAATGGCTCCGGCTTTGCCAAAATCTTTTGGCTCCAGCTCCAGCTCCCCAGCCCTGATTTTTTCAATATTGATATTAAAGAGCATACAAATTATATATTTTCTAGCTGAGGGATTATGTTATTACAATATCTAAGCGTCATTAAAATCTTTATTTTCGCCCTTCATTCTTTAATCATTTTTGACATGATGGAGAGATTACACACCAAAATAAAAAAAAAATAAATAAATCAGAAACGCTGTAAAATGTTAGTATTGCATTTCACATGCACACATTTAATGGACGGTAATCTACTAGCCCTCACTTCCATTCCTAATCTTTATACCTGCTGCTGGGTAAGAAGCAGTCAGACATGGAACCAACAGGGTAACAAAACGATAGGCTTAAATCACAAGCGAAAAAGCAATGTTTCAGTTTTGGCAAACAAACAAAAAGAACTTCCTTTACATACTTTTCACTCTTATTGACACCTTCTCTTGAAGACTAGAATGAAAATAACAAAATTGTTTTTAATATTAATAAATAATTTTTTATGCAAAATTCCCCATCACTATTTATACCTAAAAAAAATTTTTTTAAAACTTCTATTCCCAAATTTATTTTTTGCAAAACTTTGTTTTTTTCTCACTTTTTTTTCTTTTGTTTTTCCTTTATGTTTTTATTTTCTTTGAAACCAATTAAAATTACTTTAGATTTATTCTTGAAATTTAAACATTTTATGTCAAATAAAAGTGTTGAGTGATTTTGCTATTTAAGGTAAGGATTTATATTATTATATATATCATGAATTAAGAGAATTTGGAACAGATTAGATATTTTTAATACAAAAATAGCCGAAATTTCCATGTAGTTTCTATCTTGATTGTATATTTTAATAGTAATTTTATAAGTGCGAATTAGTTTCCAATTATGTCTGGAATTTCTAAATCTTCCTTTCTTTAATTGGTAAAGCAGACCTTATGATAAATCTTATTAATAAGAATGTGAATTCTGTGAGACCAAAAATTTACTTGCCTACTTGCAGATATAGATTATCATCATCTTTCAGCAAGAAGGTGAAAGTCTTTCTCACTCTTGACTATTATTATTATTATTATTATTATTATTATTATTATTATTATTATTATTATTATTATTATTATTTATAAAATTGCTTTATTGTTATTTAGATGATGGTCTGCTGTTATCATGGGGAGAAAGTCAGCATGGAAAATTAGGAATCTCAAGCTCAGATATTCATGAACATGGACCAAAGATTATTGATGTCCAAGAAAAAGTAGTAATGTGTGCTGCTGGTAGTAATCATTCACTACTTTTAACTGGTAAAAATTTGAAAGTGCCTATATATATATATATATATATATATATATATATATATATATATATATATATATATATATATATATATATATATATATATATATATATATATATATATATATATATTAAGGATAGAGTGAAGTATCAGTATCAGTAAGTATCGGCATCTGTCTAGAATGTTTTTATTTTTCTGAGCTCAGAACAAGAAACAAAAAATGACCGATACCAAATTTTTAACTGAAGAACAAAAATATATATATATATATATATATATATATATATATATATATATATATATATATATATATATATATATATATATATATATATATATATATATATATATATATATATATATATATTTCGCCTATGGTTGGAAAAGCCAGGAGCCCATAACACTTTCACCAGAGTTTGGGGGAAATTGGAAAATTGGTTCAATTAAAGGCTGACATGTCTTGATACACAGCGTTTGGTGTGCAAGTCATAAGAAAATGGGAAAATAGATGAAGGGAGTGTGTTTCAGACTTTACCAGTAGAGTACATGTAAGATTGAGCATAGCGGTTTAGTCTGGGATCAGAGAATTGGACAGAGAAAGGATGAGACTGTGTAGAAAGACGTGTCATATGACCTCTTCTTAATGGAGGAGGTATGAATGAGAAAGTTCAGAAGAGTAGTGTCTAGGGACCGACTGGGGCTGGAATTTGGCCGGGGCCGGGGTTCTGGCCGGGGTTACCTAAAATTTGTAAAGAGGTCAAAAGTCCTGAAATTTTGGGTTAAGAAAATTAGATATATATTTAATTGAGGTTTATTTAATTATAAGGAAGGAGTAGAATAGTCAACATTCACTTAAATTAATGATTATATGCATTTTCTATGAAAAAAAAAAGTTCCGAAAATTACAGATTTTGCATAATAAAAGTTTAAAAAAAGTACAAAAGTTAAAAAAAAAATAAAAAATTCTTGATTCATAAAAGTGATTCAACAGGTTCACTTACTTAAGACCCTAAAGTAAAGTTTCAAAAAAATGTAAGATATTAAATTATCAGTATAATCTGTATTTATACATATTATTGTTATTTTATTGCTATGTATCAAACTTGTAACATTTAGCTACATTATTTCAAAATTATTATTTTGTTTATACTTTCAGTCAATATGTCTAAAAGATCAGCTTCGGCAGTATGGATGTACTTTACAATGTTTCAGGGTAGATTCGAAATAGCTAAAAGTAACATCTGCAATCAGGAAATTAGAAGATGATCTCAGGGTGCCCATAGAAAAATTTTTTCAACCAAATTACGTATTTCTTTGTTCAATAAAGAGGCAAGAATATTTTATTTTCTTTCGAAATTTGCACGTACTGATGACACCTCCTTGCCAAGTGCGATAATAATAATAATAATAATAATAATAATAATAATAATAATAATAATAATAATAATAATAATAATAATAATAATAATAATAATAATAATAATAATAATAATAATAAAAATAATAATACTAATAAATATTAATAATATAATAATAATAATAATATAATATATAATATATATATATATATATATATATATATATATATATATATATATATATATATATTATATATATATATATATATATATATATATATATATGGGGACCGACCGGGGTTGGAATTTGGCCGGGCCGGGGTTCTGGCCGGGGTTTCTTAAAATTTGTAAAGAGGTCAAAAGCACTGAAATTTAAGGTTAAGAAAATTAGAAATAAGGTTTATTTAATTGTAAGGAAGGAGTAGAATAGCCAACATTCACTTAAATTAATGATTATATGCATTTTCTCCACAAAAAAAAAAATCAAAAAATTGCAATTTTGTATAGTTAAAGTTTAAAAAAAAGTAAAAAATAAAAAAAAAAAAAATTTCAAAATTCTAATTCATAATAGTGATTCAACAGGTTTACCTAAGTAAGACCCTAAGGTAAAGTTTGAAAAAATGTAAGATATAAAATTATCAATTTGACCTGTATTTATACATATTGTTATTTTATTGCCATGTATCAAACTTGTATCATTTAGCTGCATTATTTAAAAATTATTATTTTGTTTATACTTTCAGTCAAATGGCTAAAAGATCAGCTTCTGCAGTATTCGAATACTTTACAATGTTTCAGGATAGGCTCGAAATAGCTAAATGTTAACATCTGCAGTCAGAAAATTAGAAAGAGAACCTCCGGGTGCTACAAGTAAAAAAATTTCAACCAAATCTTTTTGGAGTATCTAAAATCAAAACACAAAGATGAACATTCACTAGCAGAAAAGGAGCGGTCAAAAGAAACAGAAAAGAAAAAAAATCTTAATTTTCTTATATTTTGTTTGAATTTTTTTTTTTTTATTATTTGACTGATTGAGCTGAAATTTTCAAAGTATGTGAATTTTTTTCACGAAGTTCTGAGTTGATTTCGAGCATTTTTTTGAGTCTATAACGGTTTGAAACTTATTTGGACCCAAAGTTGAAAAAAATGAATAACTGGATCAAACCACTGGTCCACATGAGCTGAAAATTTAGCTGAATACCTTTGCCCCAATTTCTTGCATTGGTGGGAATAGGTTTTTGATATCACGTCTAGAAAAAAGTTATATAAGCACTTGAAAAAAAATTTGCAAAAATCGTACCCTTCTGGAGGAAAAAATTATTTATAAAAAACGCTACCTACTATTTTTTTTTATTTGTGAATATTGTTTAGAAGAGGGCAGGGCAACAATATTTATTTAGTGCATATATATTTAAATGCTCTTTGTTTGAAGCGAGATATAGCCTCTCAAACTTTGGGAATTTTTGAAATTTGGCCAAAAATGGACCTTTTTGAAGGCTATATCTCAAAACCAACGAATGTCATCGAATAAAGTACATAGGGGAATTTGTAGCCCCACCCATCCTCTATACACACCAAAAATAGGAAATGTCATAGTTGTATTTTTTTTAAAAAATTTTGTCTGAAAAGGTGGATTTTTTTAGTTCAAAAAATTTTTTTTTTCTATAGTTGGTCAGTTTTTGGCTTATAACATTTTTCCTATAACTCTGGGAACAAAAGTCTATTAAAGACTTTTGTATCCCATTTAATTTTGAATAAATTATCCAATTTTCAGCTCATTCTAAAAAGTAGTTTGGCACCGCCATTCAATTAAAAAAGGGTAAAATTTCAAAAAAAAAAAAAAAAAAAAAAAACTTTTTAACCATAATAGACTCGGAAAAACACTAGAAATGGACTTTTCTTACCGGTAAAAAATCTATATAACTGAAAGTTTCAGCAGAATCGGCTGAAAATTTAAAAAAAAAAAATAAAATTTAAGTATAATTTGCCATTTTAACCCCGGCCGGCAACCCCGGTTTTCCCTTGATTTTTGGCCGGGGCCGGGGTCAGTAAAAATGGCCGGGGTTGGCCGGGGCCGGGGCCGGGGCCCCGGTCGGTTCCTATATATATATATATATATATATATATATATATATATATATATATATATATATATATATATATATATATATATATATATATATATATATATATATATATATATATTAGCAGAAAAGGAGCTTTCAAAAGAAACAGAAAAGAAAAAGTAAATTTTGAAAGAACAAGAAAAAATCTTAATTTCTTATATTTTGTTTGAAATTTATATTTTATTATTTGACTGATTGAGCTGAAATTTTCAGGGTATATGCGTTTTTCTCCCGAAGTTCTGAGTTGATTTCGAACATTTTTCTGAATCTATAACGTTTTGAAAATTATTTGGACCCAAAGTTGAAATTGAAATAAAGCTGGGTCAAACCAATGGTCCAAATGAGCTGAAACGTTAACTGAATAATCTTAGCCCCAAATTTTTGTATTTGTGGGGACAGATTTTTGATGTCACGTCTAGAAAAAGTAATAAGCACTTGAAAAAAAATTGCAAAAAATCGTACCGTTCTGGAGAAAAACATTGTATTGAAACAACACTAACAATAATTTTTTTTTTTTTGGATATTGCTTAGAGGAGGAACAGGGCAACAACTTTTATTGGTGCATTATTAAATGCCTATTTGTTTGAAACGAGATATAGCCTCTCAAACTTTGGGAATTTTTGAAATTTGGTCAAAAATGGACTTTTTTTTTGAAAGGCTATATCTCAAAACCAACGAATCGCATCGAATAATACAGAAAAAAATTTGTAGCCCCATCCTTCCTCTATATACCCACCAAAAATAAGAAATATTGTTATATTTTTTTAAATTTTTTTTTCCAAAAAAGTGGATTCAAAAGAAAAAAAAATTTTCGATAGATGGTCAGTTTTGGGGTTATAACATTTTTTTTTAAAATTGGGAACAAAAGTCTGTTAGAAGCTTTTGTAGAACATAGAACTTTGAATATACAATCCAAATTTCAGATCATTTCAAAAAGTGGTTTGGTTTCGTCTTTCATTTGAAAAAGGGTCAAATTTCCACAAAAAAACTTTTTAACAGTTATAGACTCAGAAAAACGCTAGAATGGACTTTTTTTTTTACCGGGAATAAAGCTACATACAGTGAAAATTTCAGGAGGATCGGCTGAAAATTAATTTTTTTTTTGAAACAACTTCCTTAAGTAAAATTTGCCTTTTCAACCCCGGCAGGCAAACCCCGGTTTTCTATGATTTTTAGCCGGGGCCGGGGCCCCGGTCGGTTCCTAGTAGTGTCCATTGCAATAGTGATAGTATAGAGAAACTGATGTATCAATTTGACAGGCAGAAAGAAACTGGAGAGAATTAATGAAAGCAAAAGAGTTGATAAGACAAAAAACTCTGTACTACACCCTTTTCAAAGAGAGCTGTATGAGTGGAACAACCCCATATGTGTGAGGCATATTCCATACAGAGGTGAACAACAAGCAACTGGAGTGGAGTGCAGAAGTTCTGAAGGTGCCTCAGAACACCTAACCTCTTAGAAGCATGTATAGAAAGAGAAGTAATGTGATATTTCCTAGAAAGACCACAAGAAAAAGAAACATCAAGAATATTAAGGATTGATGAAGGTTTGAGTTGCATGTTTTCAAAGAAGATATAGTTGTGTGAAAGTAGAGAGATGGAGGAATTGAATTCTGCTGGCACTAAAAATGACCATATTTTCTCTGCCCCAATTTGAAATGCGAGATAGATCAGAGGTCGGTTGCTTCAAGGCTACCCTCCTTGCATCTATTAACTGCTGTTGGGAGGGGCAAATTTTTTTTCAAGTCGAAAAGAATAATAATGGGTGGAGTCATTGGCATATGAGTGAATAGGATATGAAGTAATAGAGGGAATGTCATTAAGAAAAAGGGTCGGGGATATCACAGATCCTTAAGTAACACCACTATTCATAGATTTAAGGGATGAACAGTGACCTACAACAGCTACTATAGAACGACCAGAAGGGAATCCGAGAGAAGGATGGATTCCGAAAGAGGGAAGTTTGGATATCAAAGCTTTGTGACAGACTCTATCGAAAGTTTTTGAGATGCCCAGCGTGACAGCAAAATATTCACCGAAATGGCGAAGAGTGGAGAACTAAGAGTCAGAGAGAATTGAAAGATGATCATCAGTAGAGCGTTTCTTGTGAAAGTTATACTTTTGATCAGAGACAAGATTAGAAGAATTGAGATGTTTCCAAATCTTTTTGATAAGGATAGATTCGAAAATTTTAGAAGGAATGGAGGTTTAAGAAATGGGACAGTAGGTAGAAGGTTAAGAGGGATCCCCCTTTCTCGGCACAAAATGAATGAGCGCACGTTTCCAGCAAGAAGGGAAGGTTGAAGTAGAAAGAGAGAGACAAAATAGTTAATGTGTCAGGGTACAAGCTCATAAGCACAAGTTTTGAGAACCACAGTAGGGATACCACCTGGACCTTACTCCTTCTTCGTGTTTAGCGCAGAGAGAGCAGAAATGATGTCTTTAGAAGAAATTACAATTTTAGGTTTAAATGAGTTGGAGGGGGTTGAGGGAGTAGGAGCAGCTAGGGAATCGTCTAAGGTTGAATTAGAGGCAAAAGTTTGAGCGAAGAGTTCAGCTTTAGAGGAAGACAAAACTGCAGTTGAACCTTCATTTTTTGTAAAATGTCAGAAATGGCGTGAGGAAGAAGAACCACAAAGATTATTGCATTTTCAACTGAGAAATGAGGTTTTGGTGTTAGAGATTTTTGCACGATTCCTAGATGAAATATACAGGAAGTTGCACAAGTTTCTGGAGTTTAAAGACAACCGTAATCCCTGAAGGTAGCATCCCTGCGGCTGATAGGACGAGAACAAGCAGAGTTAAACTAAGGTTTATTAGATTTAGTAGAAGGGAAAGAATATGGAATGTATGCCTTCATACCAGAGAGAATCGCCTCTGTTATGCGCACTGCACTCTCCAAGGGACCCCTTCCATGGAAGCAGTAGTCAATCCATGGGAAATCGGAAAAGTATAACCGCAAGTCAGACCAGTTAGTGTCAGCAAATTGCCAGAAATGTCTCCTCGCTGAAAGCTATGACCGTTCTTGTGGAAGACTTGAAGAGACAGGACAGGATATAGAGATAAGGTGATTGGATGAACCCAGAGGAAGAAAGAGTTTAACAGTATAAGGAGAAGGATAAGAAGTTAGGAAAAGATCAAGTATGTTGGGTTCATCATCAAGTTGGTCAGGGATACAGGTATGGAGATGCACCAACTGCTCAAGGTTGTTCTGGATAGAAAATTGGAAGGCGAGTTCACCAGCTGGATCGTGAGAACTAGATGAAAGCCATTGGCGGTGGTGAACATTGAAATCACCTAATATGATGATTTCGGAGAAAGGAGAAGAAGAAAGAATGTGTTTTATTTTGGAGTTAAGATAGTCGAAGAATTTTGGATAGTCTGTAGAATTAGGAGATAAGTAGACAGAGCAAATAAATTTAGTTGTAGAGTTGCAAGAAAGTTTAAGCCATAGAGTAGAGAATTCAGAAGACTCCAAATTAGAGACACGAGTATATATATATATATATATATATATATATATATATATATATATATATATATATATATATATATATATATATATATATATATATATATATATATATATATATATATATATATATATATATATATATTATATATATATATACTTGTATAATATCTGAAATTTGTTAAATTGCCAAAGTCGAAACGTTTTGATTGGGTTAATTTGAAAATTACTGTAGTATACCTAAATAGGAAATACAGTAAAATTCAATAGTTTTCACTAGTGTATATCTGATGAGTTATTTTTTTTTTTGTATTTATTATTATTATTATTATTATTATTATTATTATTATTATTATTATTATTTTTTGTAGAAATTTCATTGTCCTTTGTATCTATTTAAGTTTTTAAAAATACCATATTCAGCAGTTTAAACACCCTTTAATGGTTTTTTAATTTTGTCATTTATGTATGCATACAGACCTTACAGAAATTATGTGGACTTTTATATATTTGACATCTCTATGAAAATTTTCTTTTAAACGTTAGGGTTAAAATAAGCTTCTTCTTGGTTTCATTTCATTTTAAATGTAAATTTTTTTTAATTTGCTTCCAGAAACAGGAAAAATATTGTCATGTGGTTTAGGTTTAAGTGGGCAACTTGGACTTGGACCTGCAATTGAACAAACAAACTGTTTTAAACATGTCAGTAAGGACTCTTTAAAATTTATATTTGTCACTGCCGGAGACACGCATTCAGCGGCTATTTCGAGTAAGTAGTTAGCATGGATGGCATTTCTCATTCTCTCTTTTACTTTTATAATTTAACCTGACCTCTTATGTTTTTTAGATTTATTCAATAGATTTTTTTTTTTTTTTTTTTTTTTGATTTTTTTGATTTTTTTTTTTTTTTTTTTTTTTTTTTTTTTTATTTTTATATATATATATATATATATATATATATATATATATATATATATATATATATATATATATATATATATATATATATATATATATATATATATATATATATATATATATTATATAATATATCACCATTGTTGATTCTGTCCTTCAGTGGTGGGTTTAATATTATTATTATTATTATTATTATTATTATTATTATTATTATTATTATTATTATTATTATTATTATTATTCCTCCTCGCGAAGGTAACCTCTTTGTAGTAGAGAGGGGCTCAGACAGTTTTGTGTGTGTTTTTTTCCATCATTGTCATTTTTGATCTTTCATTTTATTGTTTTCATTATACTTATGTTCAACTTTCTTTACATTTATATTCCCCTGGTCTCCTTTCTTCCCATAGGTATTTTGGCACGTATTATTTATTTCACCTATGGGGGTCTTCCCTTTTCTCCTTTCCATGTCCTGGTGGTTGTGCTGCGGATCCTGTTCCGCTCTTGTGTTAGCCTCATCCTCTTTCCCTCGTGGGAGAGAATACAGGTGAAAAGCTGTTCCTTTTCGTCTTTGACCTGACCGCCCATTGTGGGGGACCCAAATCTAGGTTAACCACCAAGGAGGCTGTCCTACACTTGGGTGAAAAATCTCGGGTTCCACGTCACGTGCCATGTGTGCATGGAGGGGATACGTGGACGGAGTACCGGGGAGATCATCCAAGGCCACCCACACCACACGGCCCACCTCACGATGTGGAAGAATTTCTTGACTCTGAATATCGTGGGAGCGCAGTGTACTGGGCTGCACTGCCAGGATATGTAGTGTTCTATATTCAGCATATTTTATTGTTGTTTTTGTTTTTCTACATTGCAGAGTTGTTGACAGAAGATTTTTCATATGGTTATGTCTCACATAAGAAGTGTTGTTTTAAAGAACGGCAGTAACCATATCTTGGCGGGCAGTTCACCCGCTTCTTCCTCGGCATCTCTTAAGCCAGGATCAAGCAGGAGCTCCGTAGCCCTTGATGATGTGGAGATCTTCGATTCCCGCATTCCGTCTGCTCCTCACCATAGTGCAGACCCACTGATTCTTATTCGTATAACGGTACCTGTAGGAGTAGACCTGGCTGCTAGACGTCTCCTTTTCCCTCTGCCTCTTTCCGGGAAAGGTTTCCATTCTTTTCTTCTAGGAAATCGAAATCACAACGTGTGACGATTCATCACCCCACTTCACATTGGTTTTCCAGCTCGCCTTCGGGCGTCCTGAATACCGCTGGATTTCCTCTGTATTTCTATTTTTGCTCTCTTACTTCCCTTCAACTGACAGCTCATAGTTCTCTTACTCTCAGTGAGGCTTTGGAGGACGCTCTCGGCATTGCCAACCAGGAGGTCACTCCAATGAGGAATGGCTTCCTCCTTGTTCGTGCTGCTTTGAGGAGCCAGAGTACGAAACTGGAACGTCTCCTCTCCCTAGGCTCCATTGTAAGTTCTTTCCACCCCGGATGCCATACGAAATACTTCAAAGGGTACTATCTTTGCCCCTGAGGTCCACACTGACGACACAGAGGCCATCTTACATCACTTGCAACAGAAATCTTTGCCTGTTACTAATGTTTATAGGTTTCCTCCACTTAAAACTGCCCCAACTAAGTCGAATGCCCGACTTCTTATGTTCAGTCAGTACACCATTTCCTCCTTACTAATGTAAAGTTTAACTTCACTATTTATTCATTCCCTCTCCCGAGGTGTTTTCGGTTCCAGAAATTCGGGCACCCCCAAAAATATTGCCGGTTCTCGCTCTGTTTGCTCAAGCTGCGGTGGTGATCATCTCAGCCTCTGTAACCTTTCACCTTGCTGTCCTAACTACAGCGGTGGCCATTCGACATCTTCCGTCCATTGCTCTTCCTATAAACTCGAGCAGTTGGTTTTAGTATACTGTACTCTTCTCAGGATTGACCGCCGTGAGGCGACAGAGCGGGTCAAGGAGAAATTGTCTTACGTACTTCTGTTGTCTTTCCATCAACCTGCATTAGAAGGGGTGGCTGTTTTTCCTTATCCACCTCCTCCATTCTTGGGTCCCAATTCTTGTTCCCAGTGACCATCTTCGGAACCCCGGTTGGAATCAGTGCCTATTTCGGTACGTATATCGCCTTCCCCAAGGGTAAACTCCCCCCCCCCTGCCTCTTCTAATATGACTCAAGCACCTGCTTCCCGTAGATCTCCGGAACATACATCTCTTATCTTGCCAAAATCAATGCACCACCTGCTGATTTGCAAATCCAAAACCCTCTCTCTTAAATCAATTTTCTGTAGCGACGCTAGAGGGTATTTCTCGTAATGTCCAAACCGATAAATACGTCTCCCGTAAAAGAGCTGCTCCGGTCTCCCGAGAAACTCAGGCTTACATCTCATTAATGTCTCCTTCCGTGAGGGAGGTTTGTCATCTCCACGTCGTACCTATTTCCTGAAATATCGGGCTTTTGACTTCTTGAAGGCTTCTGTACCCACACTTTCCTCTGCCACTCCAACTGTCTCTTTCGAATGGGCTCGTCGCTCTTCGCGATGTCTAGGCGCCCTGGACCCTACCGTGAAACCCCTGACGTCTCAAGGGTTTATAACAACTGCTACTGTAACCACCACCTGTCACTCCTTACTCTAGCGACTCCAAATCCTGTCAGGATTCTTGTATAAATATTTCCCTTACTTCCTCGTCTGATCCTTCCCATTCCAGGGCCTGCGTCCCTTTACACCAAGTGGTGGGAAGGGACACGAAAGGAGACTCACGGGTGAGATTTCTCTTTTACCTGTTCTTGTTCCAGTAACCTCTTAGGCTTGCGGTCTTCCTTTCACCCCTGGTTTTCTGCCCCAGTTGTTGCAACAACAGGGGAGATGACTGCTGTGATCTTCTACCATTTTGGTGTGTGGTCTCTCTGTAGTTTTTGTTACAGCCATCACCTGTCTTGGGGAACACAGATAGAGGCGCCAATGCTGCCACAGCGCTGGTCACAACTTTATCTTCTGTTTCCACCTATGGATTATTCAGACCACCCATAAAAGGTGTCGAATCTTCTCTTGCTAGCATATTTGGAGAGGATTCTTTTTCGGTTGCAGGATCAGGTTCCTCTGCCACTCTCCACACTCGCCACATCTCTATCCTTCACGATCTACCCCTTCCACCTGGATTGGGTCCCTTCCAGATGGGGAACAACTGATATCCCGAATTTTTTTTCGAAAAAAGGTGCTAAACATACCAAGGAAACCCATCATATATAGACGATTGTTACAGATCGTTCCGTTAATTAACCTCTATAACTTCTCCATTATGATAAAGTTCTTGCAATGAGATGTACTCTGATGCAATTTTAGCAATGCAATATTTCGTCATATCACTAATCAGCCTTCAGTTAATTGCAAAAATGTTATATTTATCTTCAATTTGAAAAAAAAAATCTCAACCGCCTTACAGAATCTTACCGCATTAAAAAATGTAAATAACTATCATTTCACCTTTTTTTTATTATACTGTTAACATTGAAAATCACATGCTTAAGTTCAAAATAAAAAATTTCACCATGCATTTGGCAGATTGAAATTCTTCCTTTCAGAGTCATGCTGCATTTTTCTTTTTATTTCCTTTTTGTGTTGTTGTACAACTATTTTCCTCAGGAATTTTTCTCACTTTTCTCTCAGTTGCCTCAGTTGATTGTGAACAGATCTCGAATCGTCAGTTTTTTATATCCCTTGTTAGTTTCTTTTTTAATGTCGCTACTTAATACTTTTTAATCTTTTACTTTTTAATGTTTTGAAATAAATGCTTTAAAATACCGTATGTTCTTATATATTTATAGTATGAGCGCCGTAATACTCTTTATATTCGGTCATTATATATATATATATATATATATATATATATATATATATATATATATATATATATATATATATATATATATATATATATATATATATATATATATATATATATATATATATATATATATATATATATATATATATATATATATATATATATATAAAATAGGTGATGCGATGGTATATACTTGGGGATGTGGTCGGCATGGCAAATTATGTCTAGGGGAACAAGACTTTAGTCCTAGATTCAGCCCTGTTATAGTTAATAGACTTCGTCATTTAAACGCAGTGCAGGTAAAAACATTATATATTCTTAAGACATTCTTAGACACCCTTTTGTTCCATTATGTTACAATAATTTTATCATATATCGTGTGTGGCAGTTCATATAGAAAGAAGGTTAGCATAAATACTTAGTTACTATGTTCACTTATACTCCATCTTAAGAACTTGACTGTTTACTCTCAAATGTTTAAAGTGTCGAAAACGGTTACATATACACATTTTGTTGTTTCATTGACTCATGGAAATTGGCCATTGATTCCCTTTTTATTGAGTCTTGCGACATAAAATTTTGCTTGTTTTAATTTTAAAGGCTAAGGTAATTATGCATCAAATTATTATAAAAAATTTTTTTTTATTTCTTTCTGGAATGTAAAAGCCTACCAGTAGGAAATTCTATGGAAGAAGGGCTAAATTTTAGACCGACATACCCGATATACGACGTTTGAAGGTATGCAAGTCAGAGAAAGTTGGGGAAAATAGATAAAAGGAATATGTTCCAGACTTTACCAGTAGGGTACATGTAAATTTGAGCATAGCTGTTAAGTCGAGGCAAAGAAACGATTAAGATTGTGTAGAAAGGCGTGTTACACAAGCCGTACTCACTGGAGAAGGTATGTAATTGAAGATCTCGGAAGAGCTGTGTTCGTTGTAAAATCGATAATATAGAGAAAGTGACTCAAAAACTCGACAGGCTGAAATAAACTGTAGAGAGTTAGGTAAATTGAAACAGTTAAGACGAAAAACCCAAGACTCCACCTTTTCAAGGAGACGTACTCTATAAAGAGGGCGAACGACATATTAATAAAGAGCAAGCAACCGGAGAGGCCTGAAGAAATTCTGAAGGTTCCTCAGAACCTCCAAACGAATTAGAAACTTGTTTAAATTCAGAAGTAATGTGATCCTTCCAAGAAAGAAATATTGAGAATACTGAGAACAAATGAAGGTTTGAGTTGTGTGTTTTCGAAGATGTCATAGTTATGTGGAAGATTATTTCGAGTAGAGAAGATTGAAGAACGAAGTTTTAGAGGCTTTGAATAGAAAATCAAGTCTTCTCTTCCCCAATTAATAATTCGAGAAAGATCAAAAGGGTAGCTGATGTTTGTTCCCAAATGGGATTATTTTGTTGTAGGACAACGCATCCAGCGTATAACAGCAGTGTGCCAGGATTTGCTGTTGGCGCTCCTCAGGGTGGACCTCGACTATTCCCACTATAGCCCCGACCTGTCTTCTTTCAACTTCCACATCTTTGGCCTTTAGCTTACTGAAAAGGCTCAAAAGCCTCCGGTTTTCGAACTATTCTGAATTCCGGGGCGCCTTTGAATACTTGTTCCGCGGCTAACCATGGATGTTCTTTGGTCAGGGTATTCACAATCTAGGGCATGCTGTAATACTTTTTTGAAGCCAACAGATGAAATATGTGTAGCTGTTTGTAGCCCATGTATCATTATTCATTTCTGTATGTTCACATATTACAACAAAAAACTTTTAGTATATGTACAAGAGTTTCTTTTTTATTTGGGCAACACGTTTTTTTTTTTAATATGCAACTTTAAAAAATAGATAAATATGATTAGATGATTTTGATATTGTTAACAAGCACTTTTTTCTTTTTACTTCAACAAATATACAAAAGTTTTACTTTCAGTTCGGTACGTTTTTATATTTGCAACTTCTTAAAATAGATTGGTAATATATATGATTAGATAACTTTAATATTGTTGACATGCATTGTTGTCATTTTTATTTTTATTTTTTCATTACTGATGAATTTGGAGCCTTCCATTCAGCAGTTACTGCAGTGAAAATAAATTACATATTGAAAATTGCGTGCTTAACATAATTTGCTTCCAAACTTTTTTTTTTTTTACTTTAATTTGCTAAACATTTTGGTAATAATTGATTAAAAATAAACCATAAAAATGAAAATATTTGCAACATATTTAACGTCAGTTATCCATTTCTTCCAAGATAATTAACCTCTTCATTGATTGTTTGCATAAATATTTAAATGAAGATTATGTCTAGTAGAAAGACAGAGGAACCGAGTTTTTGAGGCATTGAAAACAATTTGTTTTCTCTAAGTCAGTTAGAAATTGAGAAAGAATTAATGATTTAATGTTATTTCATGTTACGACATCTACATTTTAAGGTATATTCAGAAAGGGAACAAATTCTGCAACAGGAACTAAAAGGATATTTCTGCTCAAACCAGACTCTTGTTAAACCACAATATATATATATATATATATATATATATATATATATATATATATATTATATATATATATATATATATATATATATATATATATATATATATATATATATATATATATATATATATATATATATATATATATATATCAAGGTATCATGTGGAGGTTGCCATACAATGGTACTTGGATATCGTCGATCAGAATTAGGCCCCTTGGCTAGAAGATTATCTTCGGGCTCTTTATTTCTTAAGGAAACTAGAGGGCTATCGGAAAAAATGGTGGTAAGAATATATATATATATATATATATATATATATATATATATATATATATATATATATATATATATATATATATATATATATATATATATATATATATATATATATATATATATATATATAATAACTTTTTGCAAAATGACAAAAAAATAAGTTATAATTTATTGCTACAAAATAAACATTGAATATTAGAAACATGGAGGCAATGAGCGATTGTAACTAAAAGTAAATATTGAAAATAGTATCTTTATGTTATATTCTGGAGTTACTTTATAATTATAGCAAATGTTTTTAACAATCTTTCTGTATCAAAATAGCACATAACTCTAGATATACCGTAAGAAAATTCTTCATCAGAAAAATATTCTCCACTTTTAGATATTTATAGACTGGTTGAGACATGTACTAGTAGATATTTCAAATAAGTAATACAATTGTGGTATGTATAGTAGATCAACCATCTTTTTCCTCACATTGTTTATAGTTCTATGTGATGGTTAGAGTAGATTCCATTTAATGTGACAGGAGTTATTAATAGGTCTTCCTTGCCTCGTATTACTCAAGTTTTCATGGTAAAATATTATTTCAATGTATAATGTTTCTTGAAATGTAAGTTGTAGAGGATGATCGTCGGGGTCATAAATTGGTCCATGGTTTTTGTCTAGTTTTGTCTGTTATCCCAAATTTCCCATCATTGGGAAGATATGAAGAGTCCAGATATCAAGAACTTATGGCACAATGTTAATAGTAATCTCTAGATCTTGTTAAAGCTTTGCTGATATTGAGATCCAGAATTTTAAAAATTTTCTGGTTCCTTCTGAGAAAAAACTTTAATTGCTAAATTAAAAATGCAACGCCACACATGAAATCCACGCGTCGGACATTTGTGACTATAATAATCGCAAATAGTAAACTATTTAGTAAACGTCTCCGGATTTACTTCGCTGTTAGTTTCCCAGGCATGCAACTTCCTTCACTATTTTGAAGAATTTCTTATCATATTAGGTGCTCTGCATCTCGTTGGAATTTCAAATAGCATTTATTTTTTTTAGGTTATCACGGACACTCACTGGCAGAGTTCTATTCGAAGAGTGTAGTTCTTAGCACGGGGAAATTGAGTTATATGTTATTTTTAACCAAGTTGATAAGTTACACACATAATTTGAGTTTTTGAATAGGGAGACCCTGCTCCGGTACAGCCCAGTTAAGAATATTTTTGGCCGCTTTAGGGAATCCTTTATGGTTTTCCTGTAGGGCAATAACGTGGAATGTTGTAAGTAAGTGTTGGCTATGTTTTTAAAAAAAAACTATGAGTATTGAAATTAGCGTAATAATACACCTTGCCGTAAACTGTAATTAATTAATTTAACTACAGATAATCCCCTACAAACGACAATTTTTTATGTCCGTTCAGGTAACTGATCGGAGGTTCGAACCCCAATTGGTATACTTTGCAGTACACACGCGAGAGCGAGGGGCGAACCTCTATCCCTAAGTCATAGAAAAACTGGCTTAGCCCACCGAGCTACCGTTAACTTTTACATTGAAAGTTATAGATTAGTTAGTAATTTATGTCTTTCGTCCGATGGAATGTATTTCTAGAATTTTACTTTGGAGTCGCACAACTATTATATATATATATATATATATATATATATATATATATATATATATATATATATATATATATATATATATATATATATATATATATATATATATATATATATATATATATATATATATATAAACACACACGTGACGTCCACTTACTGAAGAAACTTTGCTGTCAAAAATTCTATTGTATTTCTTCTATTATTTTCTCTAGCAATATTCAAGAAAACGTTTTGATATATATATATATATATATATATATATATATATATATATATATATATATATATATATATATATATATATATATATATATATATATATATATATATATATATATATATATATATATATATATTTACACATCACCACCACTCACGGGCATAGCCCTATTCAAGGAAGGGGTGCTAGAACAATAGAAGAGAAAAAACAACCCACAACCCACACCTAACGCAAATTTCGCAGGTGAGCACAGACGTGGGTCTTAAAGGAATGGAGATTAAATTCAGCAGGAAACACAGAAGATGGAAGAGAATTCCACAAAACAGAGGTGGCTGGAAAGAAGGAGGCTATATATATATATATATATATATATATATATATATATATATATATATATATATATATATATATATATATATATATATATATATATATATATATATATATATATATATATATATATATATATATATATATATATATATATATATATATATATATATATATATATATATATATATATATATATATATATATATATATATATATATATATATATATATATATATATATATTAGGGATGGAGCGATACCAAAATTTTTAACGACACCGATACCAAAACTTTCAAATTCACCGATACCGATACCAATTTTTAACTGTTAAGAATATATATATATATATATATATATATATATATATATATATATATATATATATATATATATATATATATATATATATATATATATATATATATATATATATATATATATATATATCGATCCAAGTAAGGCTCTAGGGGCCTGTCAGGGGGGCCAGCACTCGCCTCCATCTAAATCTGTGAAATCCCTTGTGAATACTTTACCCTCCCCAAATACTCACATCTCTCTACCATAATCACCTCCTCGCCATGCACCTTCAGCACAAGCTCCTCTCCCTCCTCCTCCCTTCTAATTATTAACAGTTCTGTCTTTTCAACATTCACGATCAATTCCACCTCTTTTAGCTTTTCAGCAAAACTTCTTATCACCTCTCCTAACTTCTCTCTATCTTGGCTCATATATATATATATATATATATATATATATATATATATATATATATATATATATATATATATATATATATATATATATATATATATATATATATATATATATATATATATATACTCTGGTGGGTAAAGACCAGAAACCTACTAATTTCCACCAGAGTTGTGTCAATACAGAACCTAATCATTAAACGATAACATGCACCCATACACGGCTCTTGAAAGTGTGCAAGCCAAAAGAAGTTGGGAAAACAGAAAAAGGGAGTGTGTTCCAGACTTTACCAATTGAGTACATATAAGATTAGGCATAGCGGTTAAGTCTGGGATCAGACAGTTGAACAGAGAAAGGATAACACTGTAGAAAATCGTGTTACACAAGCGTGTTCTCAATGGAGGAGAAAAGCAACGGAAGAGTTTAGAAGAGAAAGAAACTGGAGAGAATTAGTTAAGACGAAAAGCCAGACTCCACCTTGTCAAGGAGAGCTGTGTGAGTGGAACTACCCCAGATGTATGAGGTGTATTCCAAACAGGGGAGAACAACACCCTTATAAAGAGAAAGCAATTGGATTGGCATAAAAAAAAAATCATGAATGTGCAACAGAACACCCAACCTCTTAGAAGCTTGTTTAGAAAGAGAAGTAATGTGATCCTTCCAAGAAAGACCACTAGAGATTATTAAGGACAGATGAAGGCTTGAGTTGCGTGTTTTAGAAGATGTCATAGTTTTGTAGTAGATAGTCTCGAGTAGAGATATGGAGGAACTGAGTTTTTGAGACATTGAAAAAGACTATGTTTTCTCTTCCTCAATTTTAAGTGCAAGAAAAATCAGAGGTCAGATATTCCAAGGCCAACATTCTAGCGTCAATTAACTGTTGCTGGGAGGGACGCCTTTCAAACTGAAAGGAGTAATGATGGGTGAGATCATCAGCATAGGATCGGATAGGTAATGAAGTAATAGAGAGGATTATTAATTAAAAGTTTAAAAAGCTTTGGGGATAGGACACCACTATTAGCAGATTTAAAGGATGAATGGTGGTCGTCTACAACAGCAGCTATAGAACGACCGGAAAGAAAATCAAAGAGAAGGATAAATTCTGAAAGAGGAAAGTTTAGAAATCAAAGCTTTGTACCAGTCCCTATCGAAGGGATTCGAAATGTCCAGCGCGATAGCAAAAGATTCACCGAAATATCGTAGAGCGGAAGACCAAGAGTCAGAGAGAATAGAAAGAGATCACCAGTAGAGCGTTTCTTATGGAAGTCATACTAGCGATCAGAGATAAGATTTGAAGAATTGAGATGTTTCCAAATCTTCCTGTTAAGGATAGATTCGAAAACTTTAACAAGAACGGAGGTTAAAGAATGTGACAGCAGTTGGAGGGTCGAGAGGGGTTCCCTTTCTTCGGCACAGGCTGAATGAGCTCACGTTTCCAGCAAGAAGGGAATGTTGAAACAAAAAGACAGAGGCGAAGTAGTTTACCAAATCAGGGTACAAGCCCAGAATCACAAGTTTTGAGAACCTCATGAGGGATACCATCAGGACCATATACCTTCTTAGTGTTAAGCTCTGAGAGAGCAGAAAATTGTAGGCATAAATGAGATGGAAGAAGTTAAAGAAGGAGGAGTAGCTCCGGAATAGTCTAAGGCTGAATTAGAGGCAAAAGTCTGAGCGAATAGTTCAGCTTTAGAAGAAGGCAAAATGGGGTCGGAGGATATTAGAGGAGGGAAAGAGGAAGAAGCAAAATTAGAGTTACATTTTTTGCAAAATGCCAAGAAGGGCGTGAAGAAGAACCAAAGTGATTATTGCATTTCAACGAAGAAAAGAGTTTTTGGTGTTGCAGAGGATAGATTTTGCATGATTCCGGGATGAAATATAAATTGAATGAGTTTCTGGAGTTTGAAGACGACGGTAATCCCTGAAGGCATCATCCCTATGGAGAATGGTACGAGAACAAGCAGAGTTAAACCAAAGTTCGTTAGGTTTAGTAGAAGGGAAATAATATGGAATGTACGCCTCCCTGCAAGGGAGGATCACTTTAGTAGTAATGATCTCTGCAAACTCCGAGGGTCCATTCCCACAGTTTTGAGTTTCACCAATATTTTATTTTTTTTATAATGTACGAATAAGCGCTTGTAAATTTGGAACATGAGAAGGGAGTCGGGGGAAGTTGAAGTGGGAGCATAGACACTCCAATGTGAGGCGAGGGTACACTAGAGACCCTCTGAGAAGGTGAAACGCGAAAAGGAACCAACCAAAGGGCAACGGAGTGAAACGGAATGGTCTTGAAAATACTGTCACTCCCCGGTTTATGCCCAATGGAGGGTACTTGCATTGCTTTGGACGGCGCTACATCCCCCCCCCCCTATATATATATATATATATATATATATATATATATATATATATATATATATATATATATATATATATATATATATATATATATATATATATATATATATATATATATATATATATAGTTACCATCTTAATATGTTACTAACGGATTAATTAAGGATTAAAATAAAAATAAAATATTTTACGAAAAACAAACCAAATGGTAAGAAGTAAATGGCGTGAAAATAAATTGAAAAAACAATTTTGTGCATTTGAAAAAATAAACTTCTAGTGGAAAGCAACATATCAATGTTCTGGAAATAAAATTATCGGAAAAAGACGTTTCAAAATATTAGGTAATATTAATAAAATATTACATAATTTAATTAATTAATTATTTAAATAAATGAACAATTAAGAAAAACAAGTTGATCTATGTTATAGAAAGAGTTAACTGTTCTAATTTGACAAAAGTCTGAACTGCAGTTACAGAGATATAGAATAAAGCCAAAAAATTGCAATTAACGATTAATTAGTAATTAATTAATTGAAAATTTGGAAAATCAAGAAAAACAATGTTTCGTGGTATTCAAACTTTACAGTCAAGGAAATTTAACATTCCAAAAAATGTAAGTCAAAGTGATGAAAAAAATCTGGTATCGGTATCGGTCATTTTTAACCGATACCGATACCCAAAAATATACCGATACTTCACTCTATCCCTATATATATATATATATATATATATATATATATATATATATATATATATATATATATATATATATATATATATATATATATATATATATATATATATATATATATATATATATATATATATATATATATATATTCTCACCAGGCTCCTGTAGACGCAGAGCGCCTGTTAGTAATCCTGCACGAAATCCCTCCACCGTTGTCTGTCTTCGTATCTTCTCATCTCCTCCACATCCTCGATGTCTCCCCCTTCTCCCCTCAATTGCCATCCTGATGTTATCTTTCCATCTAATTCTCGGTCTTCCAACTCCCCTCCTCCCCATCGGCCTCCATTCATAAAATCTCCTCGGATATCTGTCCTCATCCATTCTCTTCACATGCCCAAACCATCTCAACTGTCCCTTCTCAATGAATTTTAATATGTTTTCCACTCCTAATTCCTCTCTTATATCCCTATTTCTTCTATATATATATATATATATATATATATATATATATATATATATATATATATATATATATATATATATATATATATATATATATATATATATATATATATATATATATATATATATATATATATATATATATATATATATATATATATATATATATATATATATATATATATATATATATATATATATATATATATATATATAAACCTGCAATACTTGCCGTATTGTGTTTGAATCTAAAAAGGAAGAGTACAATCGCATTGTCATATTGTTTTATTATTATTGTAAATTCATGACTGCTTTTACCCCCAGAGTTGTTGTTCTTTATGAATTGAGATTTGTTTTTTGGTATTGAGAAGGACAGATCTTAAAATGTTTATGTAGATGTTGCTTAATTTAAGTTATATTTCAGATCATAAATTTTCATCTTGGTACTTTTTGTTCAAAAATTTTGCTATTTTGGAAATATCTTTTGATGTAGCATTTATAAAATTTTATTAAAGATGTTAAAATATTCCTAAGGCATATATATTAGTACTGGATTTGTCGTTGATTTCCTAAAGATTTTTTGTAAAGATTCTGAAGAAGATAAGATCTTGCCAACGAACTATTGAACAATAATTGGAACCATATTCTTGATCACATGATGACATGCTTGGATACACTCCTTTAAAATTGTTTTAAGTTAAAAAAAATATTTGAGGAAAATAGAGGTAGGAAGAGTGTTCCAGACTTCACTGGTTAAGGGTATGAATTTGAAGATAATTTAAATATATTTTGTTTTAAAGAAATTTAATCATAGAGGGATTATTATTATTATTATTATTATTATTATTATTATTATTATTATTATTATTATTATTATTATTATATTATTTTATTATTATTATTATTATTATTATTATTATTATTATTATTATTATTATTATTATTATTTAGAATCAACTAAGAGAGATGAAGTCACGTCCAACAGCAGTAAAAGAAATATCATTGCCAACACCTATAAATGAGGATTCGAGCATTAAATGCGAAGAAAAAGAGAAATGTGAAGAAACTTATGATGAAAATCTTCCCGATGAATCTTCATCTCCATTGCAGGTACTTTTTGTTAAAATTCAATCTTTTTTTTTTTTTTTTTAAATTGTATGTTTGTTGGAGAGTTCAAATGTTCTTTCTTCACACATGCTTTCATATTAAGGACAGCTACTTTACTTCTAAAGAGGAAAAAGAAAATTTTAATGAAATAGAAGAAGATTCCATGGTCTTGAGAGAAAGTAAAAGAAAAGGTATAAACTCTACATTCATATATATATATATATATATATATATATATATATATATATATATATATATATATATATATATATATATATATATATATATATATATATATATATATATATATATATATATATATATATATATTATTTAAAAACCGTTTTAATAAAACAATAAGAAGTAAAAATAATTAACACATTTCAACAAGTTGAAATGAGATTCTAATAGAGTTAAAAATAAAGAGAATACGTAATGATTCGATGTTTTTTTTATCAACTCCCTCTTTCGGATATGAAAGAATAAAGCTACAAGTTTCATTCACGTCCGAAAGAGGAGAGTTGATAAAAAAAACTGTGGAACGTTGTGCGTTTTCTTTGTTTTTAACTCTTACTATTATATCATTTTGACCAATTTGTCGAAATCTCTTAATTCTTTACTTTTTATTGTTTTATTAAAGTGGTTTTTAAATAGTTTTATGTGAAAATAGAGCACGTGCGTTTATAGTGTTCTTTAAGTATATATATATATATATATATATATATATATATATATATATATATATATATATATATATATATATATATATATATATATATATATATATATATATATATATATATATATATATATATATATATATATATATATATATATATATATATATATATATATATATATATATATATATATATATATATATATATATATATATATATATATATATATATATATATATATATATATATATATATATATATATATATATATATAATATATATAAAAAGAGGTACTCAACTTGACAAAGCTCAAAGCTCTTTGTGAACTCTCATCATTTTATTTTATTTTTATTAATTACACCAGTATTTGCCCTCTCTGGAAGAGCTGGGGTGTTAAGATGGTCTCTAAATATGTGCCAAACTTCTGTAAGGGAATCACTTAAAGAAAGTATTTATGCTTTTCTTCAAAAAGAATGGACTGTAATAGTAAACAGAGTTTAACCATTAAGTTCGCTTAAAAGGATTAACTGCAGCACACTTTTATTTATTATCTGATAGTTTCGAGGTTTCGATGAAGATCGTAAATCTTTCTAACTGGATGCATATCCTGAATTCGAATTGCATATGTGATATTTGGAAGTTGGAAAATACTTCCGTGATAATGAAAGATCATAATTAATGCCATCAACTGTAATATCAGTTTCATTAAAAAAGAAGGAAACATTAATGTAGTTATATATTATATACTCTGAAGATTATTATTTGTACTGATAAAACAAGACTCAAAAATGAAGATCTCAGTAGAAACAAAAACATTATGTATCTTTTTTTTTTATTATTATTATTATTATTATTTTTTGTTTTTGTTTTTTTTTTGAAATGCTACTGTCGCTTTAAATATTAATTTAGTAGGTGTATGACATTTTATATTGGTTTGTTTTCAGCAAGTCGATTTGCAAGCTTTTGGAAATCCATTATTAAATCTGATGGCAAGAAAGTTTCCTATTCAGCAACTGACTTTGATGCAGAACCTAAAAATGCAAATCCAAAAGTGGAAGACTTTGAATCAGTTTCAGGTAGGGGGTGTGGGGGGAAAGAGTAATGTGGTTCAGGTGCTTTATTGAAAATAAATAAAATACTTCATATATACTTCAGCATATTTCATTTTCTTCACTGTTCCCATAAATTATACGGTTTTTAACTTGTAGAATAATTCAAGCTGCATTATCATTTAAATTTCATATTAGATTTTATTGTTATTCATCATCATGGAGTTTTACCTATTTTACATATTTTACATATATATATATATATATATATATATATATATATATATATATATATATATATATATATATATATATATATATATATATATATATATATATATATATATATATATATATATATATATATATATATATATATATATATATATATATATATATCAGAAAAGCAAATTGAAAATGAAGGAGATATCCCTGGAAATGCTGAAAGTAATGGTTTAGAGAATGTCACTAAAATTGCTTTTGAATCAGATGTAGAAGAGATCGCAAAAGGTGAAGAGAAAGATGAAGAGGCCGAAAACGAGACGACCTCTCCCAATGAAATGAAGGAAATGAAAACACAACAGAATTTTGAAGCGTCACCTCGGAAAGTCGAAACTACAAAAATTAAGGTACAATTTAAATTAAAAATTATTTGGAAGTGAATATTGAAATTTCTTTTTCATTTTCATTTTTTGATCATGACAACTACCAAGTTTTTATATCAGGCGTTTGAAATATAGGCAGATAGTTAAAAATTTAAATGCCCATTATTATCGTTTGATAAAACTGGTACTTTAAAATTTGTTCAGTATTTTAATTAAATAATTTATAAATATACTCAAAAACTTTTTATTCATTTCAAGGCCTATTTAAATTTCGTTAAGCGTTTTTCACCTTTATCTAATTTTTGTAATTTAAATTTACAGTCGAAATTGTGCATCATTATTTGAAGAGACTCTTTATACTCTTAATATGAGCAAGTTTAGTCTTGAAGAAATGTTGGGTACCAAACAGCAAAATGGTAGTATCAAGTACACAGTAATAGAAATTATTAGACAATGATTAACAGGTTTATTTAGATAATGAATTATTTCCTATGGGGATGGGTATGATTTGTATATTATTCATTCAAGATTCTTTTTTTCATTAAACTTGTAAATCTACACGTTTTGGGAAATAAAAGACAGATAACTGGCCCAAGAAGGTTTCGTTAACTTACTTCTTCAGTGAGTTGGCAAATCGAATGTTGCTGCCTTCATTTTTCGGTCTTTTGAATAATTGAGAAAATTCAATCTCTACTCTAAATTTTATCACGAACTAAACACCAACCAGGCACAATAAAAATAATAATAAAGATAATAATTGTTATTATTATTAAGACAATATCTTTTTATAAAATTTGTTAATGATATTTTTAAATTACATTGTGATTTAACTTTTACCTCTTAACTGTTGCTATTTGTGATAGAGATTTTGGAAATTGAATTCTTGAACTTAGCAGTAAAAATAATAAAATTTCTAAACTGGACTGCCCCTCTATATAAAATCTGACTATTTTCACATCAGAAAAGTTTCAAAAAATTTAAGTGATTAACTAATGAATCAGATTTATCTTAAAGCATTTTATTTGCGCCGTTCTCGAGCTAAACATGTTATCAAAACTTGAGGTAATTCTTCGAGAACTTATTTTAACCAGAATAAATAATTTGTATGTACTTAGATTTACATTTGTTTTATCGTGTTAATGGTGAAAGATAGACAATTTCCAAAATCTTTAGAAGTAATTATATTAGTACCAAGACAATTCCCTCAGTCTATAGTACAAATTATATTAGTACTTGATGTAAAGGGTCCAGAAGTAGAACTAGGGAACAATTTCACTCAGTTGTAAATATTTAAACTTAAATTTTTTGTAATTGGAAATTTTCTCTTCAGTTTATCTTGTTTTTACAGTTTAAATCTCGCTTAATTTACTTTGCGGGATTCAATGGGACCAATTTTACTTTATTAATGAAGTAAAAATATATTTATCAGACTCTTACCTTAACTTTTATAATCTTATTTTAAGTAAATAAATTTGTTAGGGGAAACCACATAACGAATTTCCGTCCATAATTTATAAAAATTTACTAAAAACCTAATCTGAAAGGTGGTAAATTTACATTGATTATTTATTTTTATTATATTCGTTCACGATATTGATCGCTTTTAAAAAATTAAATAAAAGTGTTTTCTTTACCATGTTGTTTTATTTCTCTTTAAATCTATATCACGGGTAGCCAACTTTTCATCTATGAGAAAAAGTTTTTGTGAATTGGTTGCGACGATCAAGACTCTTTAAAATATTTATTATTTTTCTTTTTTCTTCGTTTATTGGCCGCTTACAATATTGGAAACGAGGAAGAAGGATCAAAGAATTGGCTCATTTCAAGTTTTCTTTGAGGTTTGAAATATTTTTTAAAATATTTGACTGACAATTTTTTTTTTTTTTTTTTTTTTTTTTATTATTTATTTATTTATTTATTTTACCTTTACACTATATTTCTAGAAAAAAAAATTGCTAGTAACTACTAAGTTCATTGTATAAACAAATTTACAGTTTGTTGTTTTAGTATTTATTTGGAAAGCATTTACCCTTTTAATTATTAACTTTTCGTAAACTAAATATAAAAACAATTTGCTGAAAAAAATTTAAAAAATAAAGATTTTGCTTAGGGTTCTTGGTTAAAAAGTTATAAATTTCGAAGAATATTTAATGAACCTAAGATTTAATTACAAGACGTGAAAAATAAATATTCATTCGTTTTTTTATACAAATTTTCTTCCAAGAATAAACTTGGGCTTTTAATTTTGTATAATATAAATTGAAAGTTTCCCTTCCTTTTCATTTCATACAGTAGACTTTCGAATTAGTCTAATTTCTAAGGTAGGCGTCCGCTTTTCTCAAATCTTTCCATATATTTAGCCTTTTAACTCTCATTTTAGCCCAAAGAGAATGATCATTCAGGGCCAAGATGGAAGCGGCGTGTTGCGCTGCTGCTTCTGGGTGTATCACTGTACAGCATCCTAACCCTGAATGAAAATTTTTTTTAAAAATTATGAGTAATTATATTCTTGCACATATTAAAATTAGTGATGAATAGATATATACCTGATGGAGTACTTAGAGAAGACCAGATATCTCTTTCCAATTTCGTTATCTTTAAGTGGTGGACAGTTAATTACCGGGAATGCAGTATTTCCGGAAATGACTGGACCTAGCCCATTACTTCTTCCAGCAACTGCTATAAAGACCACCGGAATGCCCATTCCTTCATACTGTTTGGGAATTGTTTAAGTAGAATGTGAAATGAACAAAATTACATTTCTCAAATAATTCTAAAAGGGAACATTACCTCCGAGATAACATTTAGCGTATCAGCAGTCTCCTTATGTGCCGAAGATATTCTCATTTCAACTTTCAGCTCCAATTTATGACACTGTTCTTGAATTATTTCACATCTCGTTTTATCAGACGGAGAACCCATAATGATGACAACCTAAAGGAATATGAAACTTTAGATACCTCTTTTCTGATTTGTTTATTTTACCTTATTGAGTTTTCAAACTTAAATTGAGATTATTTTCAGTGTCATGATATCTTAAAAAGTTTTACTTACCAAGGCAGTTGAATCAGGAATGAAAAGATCTAATTTCTTTGCCACCCATTGAAAATTTCTTTTGACTTCTTTTAATGCCTCTGGCGTTACTTCTTTGAGATTTCTGTACACCTGTTTGTCCTTCATAAGACGTTTATCTCCAGAGGGCCAAAGACGCCACGAATCGGAATCGATCACGTCAGAAAGAAGAATTTCCCCTGGAGTAAAATGTTCCAAAAGCTGTATTTCCCTTATTATTATTATTATTATTATTATTATTATTATTATTATTATTATTATTATTATTATTATTATTATTACGCAGTGAGAAAATTAAATAACACCTTATAAAACGTGCAACAACTTAGTTTATTAATTCAGAAATTTTCATTACATCAAAATTCATCACCAGCTTCCACTTACTTGACATTGCATCAATTCCAAATTCAATTTTCATGTCTACAAGAGTGCAGTCAATAGACGCCCAAGCTCTCTCCAATACTTCAAAAATGGCAATTGTTGTGTTTGCCATTATGTCATATTCGAGTTTCGTGATTTTTACACCGCCAATTTCCATTTCTTTTCGCTAAAATTTGTTCTTCGCTCCACTGAGGGTCTTTATTAGCATCATCCTGTGTAAAGATACATAATCATGATTTATAGGAAAAATAATACAAAAATATATATCCTAACAACGTACATAATTCAAACCTTCAAAAACGTTTCCAATTTAACTGGTGTAAATTTGTAGCCTTCATTTACACCAGGGTTTCGTTTTAAAAATGATCCCGTTGCGATTCTTCTGGTAACCCATTCTAATGGAATCATGTGACATTTTCTTGCTACATACGATTTTTTTCCTTCCTTTCGCATAAATGCTGTCCTGAATCCTTTTATATATATATATATATATATATATATATATATATATATATATATATATATATATATATATATATATATATATATATATATATATATATATATATATATATATATATATATATATATATATATATATATATATATATATATATATATATATTACAAAACCACTAAATAAAATAATAAAAAGTTAAAATTAAGGGGAATCAAGTAAGTGTTGAGGCCGGTAATAGCAGAAATAGGAATAAAAATTTAAAACGCACTATATATTTCAAGGAAAACTATCCTTCTCATCAGAAATGTTAAGACAGGTCTTAACCTTTCTTTTAATCTTATCGCACCTGATGAGAAGGATAGTTTTCCTTGAAATACATAGTGCGTTTTAAGTTTTTATTCCTATTTCTGCTATTACCGGTCTTAACACTTAGTTGATTCACCTTAATTTTAACTGTTTATTATTTTTATTTTTTTATTTATTGGTTTTGTAATTATTATTAATAATAGAGTGCGAGTGATTTAGTTCTCTTTAAAAAATATTTTTAAATATATATATATATATATATATATATATATATATATATATATATATATATATATATATATATATATATATATATATATATATATATATATATATATATTATATATATATATATATATATATATATATATATATATATATATATATATATCCTCTCAAACTTTGGGAATTTTTGAAATTTGGTCAAAAATGGACCTTTTTTGAGAGGCTTATATCTCGAAACCAACGAATCGCATCGAATAAAGTATAGAGAGGAATTTGTGGCCCTATACCTCCTCTATACACCCACCAAAATAAGAATTGTTATAGTTGTAGTTTTTTTTCAATTTTTTTGTCCGAAAAGATGTTTTTTTTTTTTTTTTCAAAAATAAATTTTTTTTTTCGATAGTTGGTCAGCTTTGGGCTTATAGCATTTTTCCTATAACTCTGTGAGCAAAAGTCTATTAAAAGCTTTTGTAGCCCATAAAATTCTAAATATAAAATCCAAATTTCAGATCATTCGAAAAGTGGTTTGGCCCCACGATTCATTTGAAAATTGCCAAATTTCGAAAAAAAAAACTTTTAACCTGTTAAAGACTCAGAAAAACGTTAGAAATGGACTTTTTCATCTGGAAAAAAGCTATATTCACTAAAAATTTCAGGAGAATCGGCTGAAAATTAAAAAAATTTAAATTGGACTGTTCTCTTTAGTATAATTTGCCATTTTAACTCCGGCAGGCAAACCCCGGTTTTCCTTGATTTTTAGCAGGGGTTTACCGGGGCCGGGGCCCCGGTAAGTCCATATATATATATATATATATATATATATATATATATATATATATATATATATATATATATATATATATATATATATATATATATATATATATATATATATATATATATATATATATATATATTGTTGAGAATATTTTATTTGATAACAATGGTGCATTCAAAATACATCCTAAATTAGGATATCTATATTTGGAATGGCAACATATTTTAGAATTGACTATATTTTAACATGTGTTAGACATTTTTGATTTTTTTTTCGCGCTTAACCAATAACGAAAATTTAAAAGTGAATGTAAATATTCGCTATTTTACCCCACGAATTGAAATCAATTATCTTTCAGAACTTCAAGTCATGTAAAGTATTTTTATAAGACCTATTATTTTACATTTTGAGGTTCCTCTTATTTCAATGTTTGTTAGTGGAATTTTAGACTCTGAACCTATAGTTAGAACTGATTTGACTGTCTTGACTCTAGAGTCTAGACAGCCTTTCCTAAGATAAAATTTCTTATTGTAATATTTGACTATTAGATATAGGGTAGATCTGTTAGGCTTTGCACTATTTAATAAATTACTTTACTTTGACCTTTTTTAAACGGTTCTATTTGAGGTAACGGGAGTTGGGTTTCATTCAATATCCAAAATAGTTATTTTTGGAAAACCCATAAAAGCGAATTTACAGTTAAAAAATTTGGATATATATATTATAATTATGGTGAGAAAATTTGAGTATCCTTTTTATTTTTTCTTTCTTTTTTGTTTTTATGTTATAGGCTATACTATTTTAACTAATTAATTGGTTTAATTATATTGATTGTGCAGCCACAGAACTATTTGCTTTATTTCCTCTTCCAGAGGTTTCTAGGTCAGATAATCACTATATATATATATATATATATATATATATATATATATATATATATATATATATATATATATATATATATATATATATATATATATATATATATATATATATATATATATATATATATATATATATATATATATATAACCCAAGAAATGGTGTCAGGAAAGAGCGTGAGGTCAATTTGAGCGGAGTGATTTTCATTGCAAATCAAAATCCCGTTTTAGGCTTAGGTTGCCAGATTTTTTGAAAAGTAGCTAAATCTGGCACCCTGCGAAAGTGCGTAGTATACATATATATATATATATATATATATATATATATATATATATATATATATATATATATATATATATATATATATATATATATATATATATATATATATATATATATATATATATATATATATATATATATATATATATATATATATATATATATATATATATATATATATAAACCTTTCAAGAAAATGTACTTTCGGCTTTGAATGAAAAATAAAACTTTAACATTAAGAATTTAAAATTAAAAAACAGGAGTTTGAAAATCGATGACAGGATCGGATCATGTGAGAACTAAAAGCAAGGGCGACAGGACAGGAGTAGCCACTCGGCCTTGTGATTACTCTGCCAACGGCTTGTAACAACTCCAGAACCAGCATTGGAAACCAAAGCTCAAAAAAGAACAATCTTCTGAAGAGAGAGAGAGAGAGGGAGAGAGAGAGAGAGTGTTTAGAGGTTATTGTACTTATTGTTCAATTATTGTACTTCGCAATTGCTTTTGTTTATTGTACTCATTGTACTCAATCTTCATTGTACTTACTCTTTACTGTTCAATATGCAAATTCTTTTCAAAGCTTTAATATTTTAAAAATTACTGTACTTCACTTGCTTCAATGTTTCATACTTCAGTACTATAATATTGTATTCAATATATATATATATATATATATATATATATATATATATATATATATATATATATATATATATATATATATATATATATATATATATATATATATATATATATATATATATATATATATATATATATATATATATATATATATATATATATATAGGGGGAGGACGTAGCGCCGTCCGAAGCGATGCAAGTACCCCCCATTGGGCATAACCCACGGAGTGATAGGATGGGCTAGACCTATTCCGTTTCACTCCGTTGCCCTTTGGTTCGTTCCTTTTCGCGTTTCACCTTCTCAGGGGGTCTCTAGCGTACCCCCGCCTCACACTGGAGTGTCTATGCTCCAAATACCTCTCCACCCCAATTCTTCACATGTTCCCACATTTTACATGCACTTACTCTTACATTACCTAAAACAAAAACAAAATAAAATGGCGAAACCAAGAACTGCCTCGGAGATGCTTAGAGGGGCGGCATCCAAAGAATGCCCCTCATCCACTCCCTCACCCCATCATCACTTGGGAGTTGGCGGCCTCCGATGATGGGGATGGTGCCGCCATGACCCGGCGTCCGGCTTGCCCCAATGCACGGTCTTCTTTTTTCATTAATTTCTGCAACATTCGCGGTCTTTTTTCTAATTTCCCCTTTGTCGAACACCACCTCTCTTCTTCTAAACCTCATCTCTTATTTCTTAACCGAAACTCAGGTGCTTGAGTGTGCTGACAGCAAACCTTATTCTGTTACCTCCTACTGTCTCTATCCTCAATTTTCAGCCAAAGGCGGATGTTGCGCATATGTGCGCAACGATGTTATTTGCTCTCGTGTCTCTAATTTGGAGTCTCCTGAATTTTCTACCTTATGGCTTAAACTCTCTTGCAACTCTACTAACTAAATTTATTTGTTCTGTCTACTTATCTCCTAACTCTACTGACTATCCAAAATTCTTCGACTATTTAAACTCCAAAATAGAAGCACATTCTTTCTTCTTCTCCTTTCTCTGAAATCATCATTTTAGGTGATTTCAATGTTCACCACCGCCAATGGCTTTCATCTAGTTCTCATCGATCCAGCCGGTGAACTCGCCTTCCAACTTTTCTATCCAGAACAACCTTGAGCAGTTGGTGCAACTCCCTACCCGTATCCCTGACCGTCTTGGTGATGAACCCAACATACTTGATCTTTTCCTTACTTCTAATCCTTCTCCTTATACTGTTAAACTCTTTCCTCCTCTGGGTTCATCCGATCACCTTCTTATCTCCGTATCTTGTTCTGTCTCTTCAAGTCTTCCGCAAGAACGGCCCCCGCCTTCGGCGAGGAGACGTTTGTGGCACTTCGGTGCTGCTAACTGGTCTGACTTGCGGTTGTACTTCTCTGATTTTCCATGGAATGATTATTGCTTTCGTGGGAGGGGTCCCTCGGAGTGTGCTGAGCGCATAACCGAGGTGATTCTCTCTGGCATGGAGGCGTACATTCCATATTCTTTCCCTTCTACTAAACCTAACAAACCTTGGTTTAACTCTGCTTGTTCTCGTGCTATCCGCCGCAGGGATGCTGCCTTCAGGAGATTACCGTCGTCTTCAAACTCCTGAAACTCATGCAACTTATATTTCATCCCGGAATCGTGCAAAATCTATTCTTCGTAGATACCAAAAACTCTTTTCTCCGCCGCAAATGCAATAATCTTTCTGGTTCTTCTTTTCATCTCGCCCTTTCTGGCATTTTGCAAAAAATGTCAACTCTAACTTTGCTTCTTCCTCTTTCCCTCCTCTAGTATCTCTTCTGACGGCACAACTGCCGTTTTACCTTCTACTAAAGCTGAACTCTTCGCTCAAACTTTTGCCTCTAATTCAACCTTAGACGATTCCGGAGCTGTTCCTCCTCCTTCAACCCCCTCCAACTCATTTATGCCTAAAATTGTAATTTCTTCTAAAGATGTCATTTCTGCTCTCTCTGAGCTTAACACTAAGAAGGCGTATGGTCCTGATGGTATTCCTCCTGTGGTTCTCAAAACTTGTGCTTCCGAGCTTGCACCCTGCCTTGGTAAACTATTTCGTCTTTGTCTTTCTACTTCAACCTTCCCTTCTTGCTGGAAACGTGCGCTCATTCAACCTGTGCCGAAGAAGGGGGACCCTTCTCAACCCTCTAACTATCGTCCAATTTCTTTAACCTCCGTTCTTTCTAAAGTTTTCGAATCTATCCTTAACAGGAAGATTTGGAAACATCTCAATTCTTCTAATCTTATCTCTGATCGCCAGTATGGCTTTCGTAAAGAAACGCTCTACTGGTGATCTTCTTTCCCTTCTCTCTGACTCTTGGTCCTCCGCTCTTCGGCATTTCGGTGAATCTTTTCGCTGTGGCGCTAGACATATCGAAAGCTTTCGATAGAGTCTGGCACAAAGCTTTGATTTCCAAACTTCCCTCTTTCGGAATCTATCCTTCTCTCTGTGACCTTCTCTCTAATTTCCTTTCCGGTCGTTCTATAGCAGCTGTTGTAGACGGCCACCGTTCTTCCTTATAAATCTATAAATAGTGGTGTTCCTCAAGGATCTGTCCTTTCCCAACACTTTTTCTAATTTTCATCAATGATCTTCTCTCTATTACTTCATCTCCTATACACTCCTATGCCGATGACTCCACCCTTCATTACTCCTTTCAATTTGAAAGACGTCCCTCCCAACAGCAGTTATTAGACGCAAGAAGGATTGCCTTGGAGCAACTGACCTCTGATCTATCTCGTATTTCAAATTGGGGCAGAGAAAACATGGTCGTTTTCAATGCCTCAAAAACTCAATTCCTCCATCTTTCTACTCGACACAATCTTCCACACAACTATGATATCTTCTTCGAAAACACTCAACTCAAACCTTCATCTGTTCTCAATATTCTCGGTGTTTCTTTTTCTCGTGATCTTTCTTGGAAAGATCACATTATTTCTCTTTCTAAACAAGCTTCTAAGAGGTTGGGTGTTCTGAGGCGCCTTCAGTAGTTTTTTTACGCCACCCCAGTTGCTTGCTCTGTATAGGGGTGTTGTTCGCCCCTGTATGGAGTACGCCTCGCACATATCTGGGGTGGTTCCACACATACAGCTCTCCTTGAAAAGGTGGAGTCTAGGGCTTTTCGTCTTATCAACTCTCCTGCTCTTACTAACTCTCTTCCAATCTCTTTCTTCCCGTCGAATTGTTGCGTCACTCTCTCTTTACTATCGCTATTACAAACGGACACTGCTCTTCTGAACTCTCACGTCGCATACCTCCTCCACTGAGAAGGGCTCGTGCGACACGTCTTTCTACACAGTCTCATCCTTTCTCTGTCCAACTCTCCGACCCCAGACTTAACCGCTATGCTCAATCTTACATGTACTCTACTGGTAAAGTCTGGAACACACTTCCTTTATCTGTTTTCCCAACTTCCTTTGACTTGCACACTTTTAAACGCCGTGTATCGGGTCACGTCGGCCATTAGCGACCCCGAATCTGATTGCTTCCCAACTCCGGTGGATATTGGTAGGCCTTGGGCCTTTGCCCACCGGAGGAGATATAAAAGAAAAAAAAATATATATATATATATAGCGGCTCCGTAGCTCAGTCGATCGAGCACTCACCAAGCAAGCGAGAGGTCCAGAGTTTGAGGTCTGGTCGGAGTGGGGAATGTGAACTCCGTCCACTAAATGCGTAATAAGTACATCAGCGGCGTTGCTCGCTCGCTGGTGGGATCAAAGTCGGCATCCGTGATAGACCTGTCCAGCCAGCGGATGTTTGCCGTCGGCCCGGGATATATATATATATATATATATATATATATATATATATATATATATATATATATATATATATATATATATATATATATATATATATATATATATATATATATATATATATATATATATATATATATATATATATATATATATATATATATATATATATATATATATATATATATATATATATATATATATATATATATATATATATATATATATATATATATATATATATATATATATATATATATATATATATATATATATATTGTAGACCTCACCTTTTGTTCTTAACCGAAACTGAGGTGCTTGAAAAATCTGACAGCAAACTATACCCTTGTTTCCTCATTCTGTCTTTATCCACAATTTTTAGCCAAAGGCGGATGTTGTGCATACGTGCACAAAGATGTTGTTTGTTCTTGCGTCTCTAATTTTTAGTCTTCCGAATTTTTCCACTTTGTTGCTTAAGTTCTTTTGCTATTCTACAACTAAATTAATTTGATCTGTTTATTTATCTCCTAATTCTACTGACTACCCTAAATTCTTTGAGTATCTAAACTCCAAAATAGAACACATTCTCTCTTCTTCTCCTTTCTTAGAAATCATCATATTAGTTGGTTTCAGTGATCACTCCGTCAATGACTTTCTTCTAGCTCTCATGATACAGCCGGCGAGCGTACCTTCCATTTCGCTATCCAAAACGACTTTGAGCAGTTGTTGAAGTCCCTTACTTGTATCCCTGATCGTCTTGAAGATGATCCAAACATTCTAGACCTTTTCTAACTTCTGACCCTTCTCCTTATACTGTCAAACTCTATCCAACTCTTGATTCCTCCGTTCCTCCGTTCTGTATCCTTATCTATTTTTTCCAGTCTTCCTCAAGATAAACCCCCTCGTAGTGCATGGAAACGTTTGTGGCATTTCGATGCCACAAGCTGGTTAGGCTTGCGGTCGTACTTCTTTGATTTCCCGTGGAATGATTATTGCTTCAGTGGGAGGGGTCCCTCGAAGTGTGCCATGTGCATTACCGAGGTTATTCTCTCTGGCATGGAAGCGTACATTCCATATTTTTCCCCTTCTGCTAAACCTAGCAAACCTTGGTTTAACTCTGTTCTCGTGTTATTCACTGTGGGGATGCTGCCTTCAGGGATTACCGTCTTCTTCAAACTCAAGAAATTCACGCAACTTACATTTCATTCTGGAGTATTGCAAAACTTGTCAACTCTAACTTTGTATTTGTCTTTTTTCCCTCCTCTAGTATCTTCCGAAGGCACAGTTGCCGTTTTATCAATTTCTAAAGCCTCTAATCAACTTTAGACGATTCTGGAGCTATTCCTCTTCCTTCAACTCCTTTCATTTATACCTACAATTATAATTTCAAAGATGATATTTCTGTTCTCTTTTTGAGCGTAACACTAAAAGAGGGCGTACAGTCCTGATGGTATCAATCCTGTGATTTTCAAAACTTGCGCTTCTGGGCTTGTATTGTGCCTTGGTAAACTATATCGTCTCTGTCTTTCTACTTCAACCTTCCCTTCTTGCTGGAAATGTGAGCTTATTCAGCCTGTGCCGAAGAAGGGGGACCTCTCTTAACCCTCCAGCTACCATCCCATTTATTTAACCTCTGTTCTCTCTAAAGTTTTCGAATCTATCCTTAACAGGAAGATTTAAAAACATCTCAATTCTTCCAATTTTATCTCTGATCGCTAGTATGGCTTTCGTAAGAAACGCTCTACTGGTGATCTCTTTCCCTTCTCTCTGACTCTTGGTCCTCCGCTCTTCGGCACTTCAGTGAATCTTTTGCTGTGGCGCTGGACATATGGAAAGCCTTCGATAGAGTCTGGCACAAGCTTTGATTTCTAAACTTCCTTCTTACAGAATCTTTCATTCTCACGGTAGTCTTCTCTCTGGTTTTCTTTCCGGTCCTTCTATGGCTACTGTTGTAGACGGTCACCGTTTATTTTATCCCCAACACTTTTTGAACATTTTCTACTTTTTATTAATAACCTCTATTACTCCATCACCTATCCACTCCTATGCTAATGACTATAACTCTCATTACTTCTTTCAGTTTGAAAGACGATTCTCCTAGCAACATTTAATTAACGCTAGAATGGTGACCTTGGAGCAACTGACCTCAGATCTTTCTTGTATTTCAAATTGGGGCAGATAAAACATGGTTTTTTTAAATGCCTCAAAACCTCAATTCCTCTATCTTACTACTCGACACAACACCTCACACAACTATAACATGTTCTTCGAAAGCACACAACTCAAGACTTCATCTGTTCTTAATATTCTCTGTTTCTTTCTCTCGTGATATTTCTTGGAAAGGTCACATACTTCTCTTTCTAAACAAGCTTCTAAGAGGTTGGGTGTTCTGATGCGCCTTCACAATTTCTTCACGCCACCCCAGTTGCTTTCTCTTTATAGGGGTGTTGTTCGCCCCTTTACGGAGTATGCATCACACATCTGGGGCGGTTTCACTCATACAGCTCCTCTTGATAAGGTGGAGTCTAGGGCTTTATGTCTTATCAACTCTCTCGTTCTCACTAATTCTCTTCAATCTCTTTCTGTCCGTCGAAGTGTTGTGACACTCTCTCAATACTATCGCTATTACAATGGACACTGCTCTTCTGATCTCTCCCATCGTATACCTCCTCCATTGAGAAGGGCTCGTGCAACAGGCCTTTCTTCACAGTATCATCCTTTCTCTGTCCAACTCTCTGACCCCAGACTTAACCGCTATGCTAAATCTTACATGTACTCAACTGGTAAATTCTGGAACACACTCCTTTTATCTGTTTTTCCAACTTCATTTTGACTTGCACACTTTCGGAACATGTCGGCGTTTAACGATCAGGTTCCGATATTGCCTCAACTGTATTGGAGATTAGTAGACCTCTGAACTTTTTCCAACAGAGGATATATATATATATATATATATATATATATATATATATATATATATATATATATATATATATATATATATATATATATATATATATATATATATATATATATATATATATATATATATATATATATATATATATATATATTACTTATAAATGGCGGAATTAAATTATAAATTATAAATTAAATTATCGGGGTTGTGGACGGAGACAGGGCCTCCAAAATTTGGCCGGGACCGGGACCGGGGCTGCGGTTGTCTAAAATTTGTAAAGAGGTCAAAAGCACTGAAATATTAGGTTAAGAAAATTAGATATAATTTTAATTGAGATTAATTTAACTATAAGCAAGGAGTAGAATAGCCAACATTCATTTAAATCAATGATTATATGCATTTTTTCAGAAATTGCATTTTTTTTATAATAAAAGTTTGAAAAAACTACAAAAATTTTGAAAACTATTTTTTTTGATTTATAATAGAGATTCAACAGGTTTACTTAGGTTGTTAAAGTTTGAAAAATGTAAGATATAAAATTATCACTGCTCTCTGTTCCTGAACATTTCACTCCCCCAAATTCTAATACCTATGATGTAAATGTTCAAGAAGATTCTGATAGTGAATAGTCATTTAAGTAAATGAATTGTTTATTTCCTCTTTTATGTTGCATTCGTTTTGTCCCACCCAATATGTAACGAAGGAATAATGGAATTAAAATCTTAATTTTCTTATATTTTGTTTGATTTAATCCACCATTAATAAGAACAATTTTCAATTAACCAGGCAGGTAAACCCAGATTTTTCCTGATTAATAGCCGGGGTCGGGGTCCCTGTCGGTCCATAGGAATCACACCTCTCCATATCTCCTCTTCAGAGATGGCTACCTACGGTGGAGAAGTTGGCGCCACTAAATTGCCGGCATGTTATGGCACATGGTCTTGTTTCTTCTTTAATTTCTGCAACAATCGCTGCCTTTTTTTAATTTTAACTTTGTTGAACATCACCTTTTTTCCTCTAGACCTCATCTTTTATTCTACCAAAAAACTCGGGTGTTTAAGCGATCGTTCTGATAGCAAATCCGGCTCTTATCTTTTACAGTCTCTATCATTTATTTTCAGCCAGTGAACTCTGTAGTGGTATGTACTCCATGACATTTGTTTTCATATTTCTGATTTGGAGTCTTCCGAATTTCCCACCTTATGGCTGAAGCTTCCTTGCCAAACTACTTCCAAATTCAGTTTGTTCTGTATATTTGTCTCTTAACTCAGCTAACTTCGACTACCTAAATTCCAAATTATAGTACATTTTCTTCTATCCTTTTTTTGAAATTTCCATCCTTGAAGATTTCAATGTTCATCGCAGCCGGTGCTTGTTTTTCTCTAATTATCAAGAAGTAGCCAGTGAACCCACCTATATCACTTCTCTTTCCAGAATAACCTCCAGCAGTTTGTGCACTCCCTATCTGTATCCCTGACTGTCTTGGAGATGAACCCAACATTTTAGACCTTTTATTAACTTCCAAATTCTTCCCCTTATTCTGTTAAACACCTTTCTCTTCTGGGTTCCTTCGATGATCTTTTTCTTTATTCTATTTTATCTCTTCATGTTTTCCTAGAGGAATCGTTTTTGGAATATCGATGCTAGTAACTATTCGGACTTGCTTCCGAACTTCTTCGATTTCTCATGGAATGTTTTCTGCTTCAGTTGGAGGGGTCTTTCGGAGGATACATAACCATGGTTATTTTCTCTGGCATGGAGGCGTATATTCCATTTTCTTTCGGAAGCTAACAAACCACAGTTCAACTCTGCTTGTTCTCTTGCCATTCGCCGCAGAGGTGCTGCTTTCAGAAATTACCATCGTACT